>QVTF01021305.1:132500-400000 GCA_003573665.1 Oxygymnocypris stewartii
GTTAAATTTGCATTGATAGTCATAACACTAAATTAAAATACGGTGACCCCAGAAAGTGTTTGGACATGTTGTCACACTTAACATGCATGAATGTCATTGCGTTAGATAACACACTTACAAAACGAATATAATAAGCACTTTTGGCCAATTATTTGAAGGAGTCATTCTAACACTCACCTGGGAGTTATAATATATCAGGAATGCAGTGACGTGAAAGGAAGCCGTCAGTGAAAAATATTCACAAAGGTCCTCTGGTAAAATATCAAATAATGAATAATGTGCAGTGTATACGTTGCTTTTGTCAAAGAAACAGGCCTTTTACCTTCATAATTGGTGTAGTTACAGAGTCTACCAGCACGTACAGATTGTCTCCTCAGATACAATCGCTCACCTTTGTTTTTGGTACAACAGTGAACATGAAGAGAATCATATCAGTGCCTTTAAGCAAGACCAATCTGATGTGGGACTGTCACAGCAATTTATGACTTGTAAGCCTGCCAACTGATTGCTGATAATTTATTCATAAACCTACCGTTAGCACCTAGTAAAGTCTCAGTCAGCTGTAGATTTTCACACATCATTAAACAGGATAATTCTCCCAAAACTAAACAAATAAAAATGCTGTTAATTTACTCACCCTCCGGCCATCCGAGATATACACTGCCGTTCAAAAGCTTGGGATCAGTAAGATTTTTTATGTTTTTTAAAGACGTCTCTTATGCTCATTAATGCTGCATTAATTTGATCAAACATACATAAAAACAACAATATTGTGAAATTTCATTGCAATTTCTAATAATTTGTTCCTATTTTAATATTTAAAATATTATTTTTTCATCAGACATTACTCCAGTCTTAGTGTCACACGATCCTTCATAAATCAGTATAATATGATGATTTGTTATCAGTGTTGAAACTGTTGTGCTGCTTAATATTTTTTGGAACGTGATACTTTTTTGTTTGATTCTTTGATTAATAAAAAGTAAAAAAAGAACAGCATTTATTCAAAATAGAAATATATGCTAACAATATAAGTTTGTACATATCTAGTTTTATCTGTTTAACACATCCTTGCTAAATAAAAGTATTAATTTCTTAATAAAAAGAATGAGACAAAAATTTCCCACACCAAACTTTTGAAAAGTAGTGTATATTGTAACACAAAATGTATATTGTATATATCAGGTATCTTTTTTGTGCCTTTTTTTAATCAAAGAATCCTGAGAAGAAAAACGTATCACAACTGTTTCCAACCATATCAATCATCATATTATTATGATTTCTGGAGATCATGTGACACTGAAGACTGGAATACAGCTTTTATCACACAAATACAATATATTTTAAGAATGTTAAAGTGCATTCAAATTGAAAACGATTTTTGATCAAATAGATACAGCCTTGATTAGCAAAAGAAACTTATTTAAAAAAAAATATGAAAAATGTTACTTATCACAAACTTTTGACCAGCAGTGTAGGATAATTTTTTTTCAGTAAGAAGACTTTTAGCTGAAACCGTGGGCCACAAAATGAATACCCGTGGATCCTGCCGATGTGGTGTATTGAGGTCTTATGAAGCGCAACGATCAGTCCATGCAAGAAACTTGATTTTGAAATGTGACTCTTTTCTGTGAAACTTACAGGATCACACAATGACATAACACAGACAGAATTATATCATGAACATGGATGTTTTACATGTCTAAAGCATATAAAGTGAATAAACGCGTCTTCATCGGCTCACCTTTTTACACAAACAATGTATTCGCTATTCAAGTGTTCGGTTCACGCATATGCATATCAGCAGCTCCTCGTCTTCGGTCCGAGTCGAACTGTTTCCTCAGGTCAGTGACTGCTAGAGGACATGGAGCACTGGATGAGATGGAAAGTGAGCTTTGATTAGACAATTAAGTCCGATTTGGTGAACTGGTTTATCCAGGTCACTAAAAACAACTGGTTCAAAAGACTTTGTTTGCATACCACTCCAGACCATTTGCCTGAGGCTCTGGATTACAGGTAATAATGTTCAGTTTCTTGCACGGACGGATCATTTCGCTTCATAAGACCTCAATATATCGCCAGGAGCCATGGCTATTCATCTTGTGTTGTTTTAAATGCTTATTATTATTATTATTATACTCAAAGACAGTCAGCCGCCGACTTGTATTTTATGATTCACCAAGGACCACGGTTTTAGATAAAAATCTTCTTTACTATTCTACTGAAGAAAAAATTCACCCACATGTTGGATGGCCTGAGAGTAATTTTTGGGGTGAACTATCCCTTTAAATCAACTGTGTGTAGTTGTGTGTGTTTTCGTAACGTGATTACAGTGGATAGCTGTACAAATGTATCTGTTGCTCTTGCAAAACAATTAAACAAACCGTGCTTTTCGTGTAATTCCCTCCCAGTTTATCAAACATACATAGCCTACTCCCAAAACAGACAACTGGAGTGAAGCATGGAAAGGAAATTGAAGACATTTGCCTTATAAGAGGTCACGTTATTATCACAGATTCAGAATAAAACCATGTCTTACTAGGTGCCTTTTCCAGCTTCAGGTGATCTTAAAATAATTCTGTTCAGCAAATAAAGCATTTCACGTTGTTTCTTGAGCTCTATTCAGGCTAGTTTTCTCAGTGGAGGTGTGGTTGTGTTTTACAGATATTTTTGTGTGATTTTAATCCTGGCTGTGTGTTTTAGCCCCGCAGCCATGGTAAAATTATGGAGCAATTGACCTACTATATTTCAGGGTCTTTTCTTGGTCCTCTGAGAAATCGATTCCCATCTGGATGGGGATGTATGTGATTGTGGCATATTATTTTTTTCACAGTGCCTCTCCTTGTTTATTTTGACCTTCGCTGAATACCGAAACGAAAGCTTAATTTGCTTAAGCATTCCTTTATTATGGATTTAGACAGTTTTGCCTACTTTCTAAGTAAAATAGCAGTTGGTGTTCCAAGTACTGCAGGCATCCCAGCCAACATAAAAATAAAGAAATCAATAACGAGAGTCTCATCGCGGATGGCACTGTACAGGAGCAGGTACGAACTTAATTAATTACTTCCCTTAATTAGATTCTCAATGTTATAATTATATTGCATATGTTTGTCCTGCGGAGGGATCTTCTTTTTAAGATAATAACGTTTAAGTTGGTTAAACTTTTGAATTGTCCATACAGAAGCATGTTAATTGCACTTAACTTATAAAATAACTCATGCAATTTGATTAAGTTCTGATTCTACGTTCTTTAACAATATTTTGAGTCATGCTAATATGCCATGCATTGTTCAAGTCACTTTTGCACAAATGTGCACGTATGTGGGCTCCCCCCACATACAGTCACATATGCACACCATTTTCTTCTGGCTGCTGTTTTACTGCATCTGGGTTCACTGGGGTGAATGTTTTTGCCATAGATTAATCACGAACATCTGCAAACTCAGACTCAGACACACCAACACATAGACAAGTAATCAGACACACGCATTATGGACGGTCCCTAAACAAACTGATGATTGTCTCAGTCTTAAGAGGATGAGCTCCAATAATCTGGGCTGTCTTTCAGAAATTAATAACTTGCAGTGTGCAGAGATACAAACAGAGTCAAGACAGCTAAAAGATGCCAGAATTACATTTACTTTACTAATGCACCAAAAAAAATATTAAAACTATTATACCGACCCCAATATTTGCATAAAAATTATCAAAACAGATAATTATTGGTTTTAGTATTCCACACAGAGAGTTTAAAATATGTCAAAATAATAATATATAATTTTACTTCTGCTTTTGTGCAAATGAATCCGAGAAGATATCGCAAAATTTGTTCTTTTTTTAGGAAGTATCAAAGTAAACAAGAGAATGGAAAAGTCCCATTTCCTCTGCTCTTCCTGTCATCTGACTTGAAAAGTGGTAATGGGCTGAATGCACAAAACACCCACACACACTAATGTGGACATGTGTAAAGAACCGTGCGGATGAAATCACACACTTCAGGACATGTGGAAATCGGATAGAGCCAAAGTCGTGCCCAGAAGAGCTGTTGTTAATGCAGTTTACACAGTGCAATTCCCTAACTAACTGCTAAATGCTGGATGTTTCAGCAAATTACTACAATCTGACATAGTTTAATTGCGCCTGCAAAATATTTGTTTGAATATCTGAATTTCAACAAACACAATCTGACTAAACTAATAATCCAAAAACAATTGTACTTTTCACTTTTATTTTATTCATTTTTTAACATACCAAATAATTCAAAGTGTATGGTGGAGAAAGTAAGTGAACCCTTGATTTTAGTATCTTTTAATGTAATTGTATAAACAAGATACCAAAGATTCATGACAAACCATGTCTTTGCCAATACTTCTGTAGCTTTTTTCAGCTTTATTTGTTAATTTATCTTAATGTGCATTTATTTTTTTTACTTTGTGTGACTTTATTTAAGCTGTACAACCCATACTTCCAATCTCATCTCCTTAACTGACACCAATTCGTTTTTGGAAAAGTCGTAACACTTACTTTTTCCAGCTTGCCTTGTCATTAGTGTCTTCAATAAATGGTTGTGTGACACTTTGTGTGTTAGTTTTAGCATTTGTTAGTACTATATAATTTTGTGCTGTGTTCTTACTGTATTGTATCAATCATCACCAGATAATACCACATTTTATAAGTAATCGATGCAAAATCCAGATAATTTCAAAGGGGTCACAAACTTATTCCTGCCACTGCTTATGCAGTAGTATGTCCAGTTATAATGCCTTTCTCCATCTTTTGATGCACAGCTGCTGTCGTGGTAACTACAAAATGTTAACCAATTAACCAGCTGAGTTTGAGTGAAACTTTCATTGGTTTGTTGTTGATGCCACCTACTCTCTTTCTTTACATCACCGGAAAGCCCTTCATTGAACATTGTATTGAGGGCTTCATTATTCCACTCAATCCCTGCAGCCGTAGCATCAGCGCAGCCTCCTTTTAGCATGAAACAATGAGTAGAAACTTCTCAACCCTGGATTGTGGGATCCTTTTCTTCCGGTCATGAGTTCCAACCTGTGTTGGGTCCATTTCTTGACCCGAATGACTTTAATTTTAGAAACTAGAGGAACATTAATAGACTCCTGCACTGATTGTTGCCCTTTTTTTGCCCCATCACACATACATATACATCCTCAGGAACAACCATCACACTAAAAGTGCCTTTGATTAGTCAGTAGAGCCTTCTTACCCTGCCACCTCCTGAAGTGAGATGATTATTATTAACGATAATTATGATCATGATTATTCTAAAGGCAATAAGCCCATCAGTCTGTCTGGCCATAAATAGACCCATCCATCATCCTCCATCTGCGCATGCCTGTCAAACGAATCCAGGACTGTAGCCTCCTCAATGCTAAGCAATTATTCTTTTCACTTAATATATTATATTATTACCATATAATAAGAATAATAAATATTTTCCTTTTTATTTCTTAATACATTTCCTGGTCTTGCTGTGCAAAGTTCATCAGTGCAAAGAAAAAATAAATCTTTCATCAAAATGTAATAACTTTCTACGGCTCTGAAACAACTTTTCTGCTGATGTAACCATAGCTCTGTGGGCAGGAAAACGTAATATTATCCAGCTAGATTTTACATTTTATGAAGTAAATGTGAGTGGTGCTTGCCTATGCAAAAGCCGCTGTCATTATCTTAGGTGTTACTGGGCGGTAGTTTCCAGGCCAGAAGATTCCGTCCTCTTTCTCTGAGATATACTGATATTTAGACATGACTCGGGTTCCTCCTTCAGTGTTGGTGTACAGTGTTTTTGTTTTAATTGTTTTTACCCACATTATATTTGTCAGGCAACAATCATTATATATGTACTATTTTCTCTATCTGTATTACAAAAAACTGTCTCTACTAAAAAAAACAAAAAAATACACCAAAAACTTGAATGTGCAGAACATTTATTTTGAAGTTAAAATATTGTGCGTGAGAATGCATCATTGCACTGTTTTGTGTTTGATGTATTTTATGTAATAGTTCTGATGGCGTGAACAAGACGTGTCAAAGGAATACATGCTACAGCTACAGTTATGTTCAGTCCGGACAGAGCATTAACCTTTTAATGCAAATCACCGGACATTTCATTTTGGAACGGTCATGATACATAAAACGACAAGCGTAATAAAAATGTGCTAGATTTACATCATCTCTTCAAATCTAAATGCAGATTTAGCACCACTCGCTGGACATTTGACTTTGAAAGAGTTGTGAAACATGCAAGTAACATAATATGATTTTGCAGATGTCGCCACAGGCATGTTTTCCAGTGAGACTGGGTTTAGATTTTCGTTTAATAGCTAAGGTTAGGGGTTTGTTCAAATAACCCAAAGTATGAGCAAGTGATGTAAGTAAGTGATGTTTCTCTTGATATTACTAGATGAACTCTGGTGTCTCTTTCCTTTAGCAGTGTATTTACTCTCTTTTTCGCTCTCTCAACCTAAATACACTCGCATATTTTCCCTCGTTCTTCGTCTCTCTCTCTCTCTCTATCTCTCTCTCTCTCTCTGTTAACATCTGGAATAAAGATGGGTGGGCACTGGGCCAGTAGAGTTCAGCTGCAGCCATAAAACTAACAAAAATAAATGTGACTCTAGGCTCAGATGCAGTCCAAACTCCACGCCTCAGTTAACCATTTCCCTCATCACGCTCACCAGCAGTGTGTGTTTGCGTGTGATTAACTTCAGTGTAGCAGGGAGTGAACAGGAGGTTCTGTGGGAGTCATTACAGAACATGGTAATAATCACAGCCTCTGTGTGTGGATGGTGTGTACGTTCAGTTTGTGTCCCACCGAGTGGAGGAATAACTGGACAGCTGATTAAGATGATGTGAGAAAAAACATTCAGTACTCAAGAGTACTGAACACACACCAACCTCTGCTCCAGTGCTCTTCCAGTGCACTTTATACAACTGGAATGCTCTGCACTATATCAAATATTTTTCTAAACATGGAGTTTCGCATATCCACCCCCAAGACAAACACTGTTCTGCTTTCCGGACATACACTCACACACACACTCTCACACACACACACACACACACACACACACACACACACACACACACACACACACACACACACACACACACACACACACACACACACACACACACACACACACACACACACACACACACACACACACACACATACACACATACACACACACACACACACACACACACTGTCACACACAAGCACACACGTACACTCTCACACAAGCACACACACACACACACACACACACTCTCTCACACACACACACACACACACACACACACACTCTCACACAAGCACACACACTTCTGCTTTTTTGCTCAAGACCAACAAAACAAGTCTTTAAGTGTGTTCGGCACTTGATGAGTATATTAAAATACTATTGTAAAGAAAAAAATCTTGAATATGTAAATCAAACAAATTATGTATTCCAAGAGACATCATTGTTCTTCTGTGATTTGTTCTATGTTACGGTCAACATGTACTGTACAAGAAAACCTGTTTCACTTCCCTGTCATCATTTGCTTTATTGTCTTTAGAAATTTAGATTATTGACGATGGGAATGTACGCAGAACCTGATTTTACCAAGTGCGACATGTTCCTGGATCAACATCTTTGTTGACCCTGGAACAACTTTGTTATTAACCAATCAGATTTGAAGAACAAATTTCACATTTTTGTGAAGTTTAGGCTTACAATCAGTGTTTGTTGCTTGTACGTCATTGTGTCATTCATCTATTATTTCCTCTGATTTTAGGGATTAATCATGGGTAAGGTTTGACCCATTTGTTTTTGCATTGATCATTTCCATTATGCATTATTCTCTAAACATTCTCTGCCAAAATGTATTTGAGCTTAATAAACATATGAAAGTGCAGACAGTATGCAAAGAGGTTACAGGTGGGTCGATCTCATGTTAAAGCCTATCTTTAAACAAGACAAATGTACTGTGCATAACAAGCAAAGTTACTTTTTTGAGATTCCTTAATGTCCTTACTCTGTCGTCTTCTTGCTCCATTTTCCTTGTTTTCATTAAGAAAATAAGTAAATACATTTTTTTGATAAAAAAATGGTGCACCTTTATATACACTGCATCACTGTATTACAGTTTTTTCCAATTGCTAACACACTAAAATGACATGCACAGCACAATTATTTAAACTGACACACAGAGAGCAAAACTTCTTCTCAAGTCTCCAAAAGTCTAAACACATTTTCTGCTATACACACATTTTGCATTTCAAAATGGCACTTTTTAAACACACTGAACACGGTTCTCTGCATAACACACAACAATCTGAAATAAAGTCACATGTTTGCCATTTCAAAACACTGCCATTCAAAATGACACTACATGAGCTAATTGGCCAATTACATGTGCCATCTGGCCAAACACCTCAATGGTTAATTGTTAACACTTCAATCAGGATGTAAGCACTATGAAAAGACCACAGGTGAGAACCTTTTTGTGAGAACAATGGAAGACATTGCAGAGAGAGGAAGAGGAAGAGGGAGGTTAAGAATAAGAGGGGGAGGAAGAGTGAGAGGTAGGGGTAGAGCAGGTAGAGAAGTTCATGGCCAAAGAAGACAAACACTTTCAAATGAAATCAGAGCAACCTTAGTAGATCATGTCATCAACCATGGGCTGACAATGCGTGAGGCTGGACAGAGAGTGCAGCCAAACTTGAGTCGTTTTACTGTCGCCTCTGTCATCCGGACCTTTAGACTGGAGAACAGGTATGTAACCAAAATTTCATGTAGTACACATGTAGTATACCCCATGTCATAGTGTATCAGTTGGGTGACACCTGTTTACTTAGTGTATGACATCAGCCATTCATGAACTGTACAAGTTTCCTGTACAATGTACTCTACTGTGGGGGGAAATATTTAGGCTGCATTGTCCAAGCCCTATATATATTTTTATTTTTATTTTTTCTAAAGGACTGAGAGACGACACCATGGTGGAGGAAGGGGCCAAATGTTCACCGGGGTACAGGAAGCTGGCATTGTAAACTTGGTTTTGGAAAATAATGAAATCAGATTAAGAGAAATTCAAAGCCACATCATCCAAGACAACACCTTATTCAACAACATTCAACGAGTCAGTCTGTCCACATTGGCTCGCATTCTCAAGCGAAACCAAATCAGAATGAAACAACTTTATAAGGTGCCGTTTGAGAGAAACTCTCAAAGAAACAAAGAGTTGAGACAAGCATATGTGGATGTAAGTACTATATTGACTGCAGTACACCACACGCAACATTGTTTCCCAGTGTACTGGATAACACCATATTGACTGATTTTTGTTCTTTGTTTTCAGGGAGTACTGGAAATGGATGCTCATGCAATCCCACATGAGTTCATCTTTATAGATGAGGCTGGGTTCAACCTAGCAAAGACCAGAAGAAGGGGGAGAAACGTCATTGGCCACAGAGCCATTATAGATGTTCCTGGCCAACGTGGAGGGAACATCACAATGTGTGCTGCCATCTCCAGTATGCATGGTGTCCTCCACCGTCATGCCAACCTTGGACCATACAACACAGGCCATATTCTCACATTTCTGGACAGACTTCACAACATTCTCATACCACCAGAGCGTATGAATGATGCAGACCATCAAAGAAACCGGTATGTTGTAGTATGGGACAACGTGAGCTTTCATCGTGCAGCCCCAGTCCAAAACTGGTTTGCTGACCACCCAACATTTCTTGTGCAATACCTCCCACCATACTCACCATTTCTGAACCCCATAGAAGAGTTATTTTCGGCATGGCGGTGGAAGGTATACGACCGGCAGCCCTTTGTGCGCATGCCTCTTGTGCAGGCCATGGAAGAGGCATGTGATGAGATTGATGTGGGTGCAATTCAGGGATGGATAAGGCACTCAAGGCGCTTCTTCCCTCGATGTCTGGCAAGGGAAGATATTGCCTGTGATGTTGACGAGGCGTTGTGGCCAGACCCGGCTGTGCGGCAAGATGCTGCCTAATTATTTTTCTTGCCTCTTTTTTTTACTGTAATATATTTTTTCTGAAATTTTCTTTTTCAGTTTACTGTTTTTTGTAAGAATATTTTTGTTCAGTCCCATGTAAATATATCTGCTGTGCATATGTTGCACTGACTTGTTTACTGTAGTGAAAAATAAAATAAAAAAATGTTGCAACAGCATGTGTGTGTATCTGCAAATATTTCTGTGCATGTCTGAACAATCTGATACATATTTTAGTATTATGGCAAAGCATACTAAAGATGGGGGTGCTTTTCATTATGCCCAACAGTGTGTAGTTGGTTAGGCAAAAATCTGGTAACATGAATGAAGTGTGTGCCATTTCATGCAAAAGTTTGATTTTGATAATGCTATGTGTAGTTTCGGTTGCAGTGCTTCATTTTGCAGGATATATGAGGAAGCATTTACAGTTGTTGCCCATTACTTAGACACTAAAACCGAATGCTTAGACCAATGCCTCAATACCTAAACTTCTTGTAGCATACCTTAAACATGGTGTAACCATAGCTTAAACACATTGTCAACTTTGGACTTTGTTTGCAATTCTATAACATACTTATTGCGAAACACTACACACGTTTTCTTACATTAGACACTTTGTTCAAAAACGAAATCACCTGTTATCATTGGCAAAACACTCTGTTCAAAACTCATCAGGCAATTGTAGGCACTTATATACACACCTGAAAACACTTGCACAGAAAACAGAACACGAATCGGTCTGAGTCTTAGCTCTATAAATAGGCCTCAGGTAAGCCATTTTGAGAACTTTGCAAGCATGGAGGCAGAGAGTCAGAGAGTCGGAAGTGGAAGAGGTTGAGGACCAGTGCAGAGACGTGTATCAGATGACATCAGGGCTACTCTGGTGGACCATGTGATAAATCATGGCCTGTCCATGAGGGAGGCTGGGCAAAGAGTCCACCCTAACCTCAGTCTCTACACAGTAGCATCAATGATAAGGACATTCTGACTGGAGAACAGATATATCTCCAAGTTTCTACTCCAGACTGTACCTACTGTATGTGTCACATAATTCTGTATCATATTACAGTATTACTGTACTAACTGTACTATACAAAATGGGTAGTGCTGTGAAGTATATGTAAAGGAATACCATTGTGATTTTACAGTACTGTGTACAGTATGTGAAAAAGAACCTAACCAATGACATCTTGTGGTGGCATTTTCCACAGAATGGTTGGACGACCTCCTCAAGGTGGAAGGGAACGGCTCTTCACTCAACAACAAGAGCTTGCCATCATTGAAATGGTGCTAGAAAATAATGCAATCCGACATTGTGAGTTGCAAAAATGCATAATTGCAGATAGAAATGTATTCAACAATATCAACAGGGTCAGCATTTCTACAGTAAGTCACATTCTACAGAAACACAACTTCAGAATGAAGCAGCTGTACAGGGTGCATTTGAGAGGAGCAGTGTCAGGGTCAAGAATCTGTGCCATGATTATGTGCAGGTATGTGTCACTTTACTTTACATACTATATATTGTGATGTGGGATAAAGGGTTTACGCTGCCACCTGCCTTGCCTATAGCTTGTAGTTTTTGTCTATACTGACCCAACCCAGCCTCTACTTGTGTGACAATATAGCCATTGAAGTTACTGTATGTGTTTTCAGTAACACTAATCAATATTTTCTGTGACAGACAGTTCTGGATTTTGATGCTGGCGAACTGCCACATGTGGATGAGGCAGGCTTCAATCTGACCAAAACCAGGCGTCGGGGCCGTAACGTAGTTGGACAAAGGGCTGTTGTAAATGTCCCTGGGCAGCATGGGGGAAATATCACCTTGTGTGCTGCAATTAGTGTCCAAGGTGTCCTGCATCACCATGCCACTCTAGTTCCCTACAATACAGGACAGATCATTGTATTTCTAGATGCACTGCATGCAGTTGTGCAAGACAAACTACAGCAGCCCAGGTTTGTTGTCATCTGGGATAATATTGGTTTCCACTGGGCTGCTCTGGTCCGAGATTGGTTCAACAACCATAACCATTTCACACTTTTATACCTGCCCCTTTACAGCCCTTTTCTAAATGCAATCGAGGAATTATTTTCAGTGTGGCGTTGGAAAGTATATGATCGGCAACCACACACACACACGCATGACTCTTCTGCAAGCAATGGATGAGGCATGCGGAGACATTGAGGTGGGATCAATCCAAGGGTGGATTCGGCACACAAAGCAATATTTAGGCCTAGCCTGTGAGGACATCGCCTGTGATGTTGACGAGGTCTTGTGGCCAGATCCGAACAGAAGGCAGGATCCATAAGCCCCCCCCCACACACAAACACACATGCAGACACACACCACACACACACACACACACACACAAAATGAGTATATGTTTTTTTTCCAATACCAATTTATCCAGTAATTGTTTGTTTTTTTACAGTTTTTCTCGATTGCTAAAACACAATTCATGAAACAATTCACAATTTTGTCACCACTATAAACACAATCTCAAAACTACACACCAATTTGTGCAAGCTTCAGACTTCCTGGTCAAAGTCAAACATTTCAGACAAAAACAGGTTCTCTTTTGTCAGAATCTAATCTTTGACCTCAGATGACACACAAACCTGTCAGATACTCAGAATCCGTCTCTGTCTAGAGAACACTAGTGAGATCAGCTCAAAACACTGAAACAAACACATGCTTTTGGGAAACAGGAGACATCTTGCTATTCTATGACTGTTACAGTCTGCGGCATAAATACAGCGGTGCAGATACAGTAAAATTCACCAATAAACTTTAAGAAATGTTTACTTTTATTACTATAAAGTTATCTTACAGGAGATGAATAGCACTTGAAGAGAAAACGTACAAAGACCAAACAACAGAATATACAGTAAACACACACAGCAATATACTGTCAGTTACTGTACAGCAATAAATACATAAATCATGCATCTTCTGCCATCCTCTGATATTTCTAATATCCTTATTTGTTATACTAATTTGTTATACTTTTTAGCCTTCTGATGAAAGATGTTTCCTCCTCTAGACAGTCGACTCTCAGTTCTGCACAAATACATGTAAGAAGTACTTGCTACAGATAAATTCAACAGTTATGAGTCTGAAGGTGTGTGGTACAGTATTTACAGTAAAGAAGAGTGAAAGTCCTCTCATCTGAAATACTGATACCATGTGCTGCAAGTGTGCTGTGTGAGTAGATGAGCCTGCAGACAGCTTTCCTCATGCTCAGTCCATGCACAAGAACATGATCAACTATAATATTTTATATTTAATCAGCAACAAATGACCCTTGACCTCATCCCCTTAATTTTTCTTTTCTCCTCCTCTTCCTCTTTGTCTCCCACTATCAGGATTCATTGTCTAAAACACACATTCACTTGTGCTCCTGTGCATATCATCCTGAGATGTGACCTGTGTGTCTTCAGTTTTGCTGCTGATGGTAGTTATATTGTGTGTTTGTGTTTTCTGAATGAGAACATGATGTAAGATGATGCTGTGTCTGTGTAGAGTTTAGCAGAAAACAGAAAAGTTAATTGGAGCATGTGTGCATACAGGTGAAATGTGTTAACAGTTTTGATAAACGTGTCTTTGTTTCAAGAACTGTATGAATGGTTTGGAAAATTGTGTCAAATGAATCAGTTATAGTGTGTTAGCAATCGAGAAAAACTGTACTTTTGTTTTGTTGCTAAATTTGACGATTTGTGATTCTGGTTTTATTTATTTCTGTAAGAATGTTTGTTTTTTGTAAAAACTCTTGTTTGATTACTGCATAAATTCTACTTTTGAGTTTTACAGAAGAATGAGTCTGAGAAAATGACAATAGAAATACAAACACAAAGACTGCAGTGTTTTATATAAAGCCTATCAGCGTGTTATTGGTGATATGAAAGAATAATTCAAATGGTGCTTATGTGTATGGTTTTGTTGCAAGAATTCCATTTTTAGAAAGGAGTGTTAAGTTTTGATTGCAGTGATTCATTTTGGACTAGATGTGAGTAGTTAATCTCCAGCTTTTATGTCTGATTGGCTTGTGTGTAGAGTAGAGAGCATAATGAGCCAAATTCTGCAAAAAGTGTGTAAGCAATAGGTAAAAACTGTAAAAATACTGAAGTACATTCTGGAACAGCTAATGGTACATTCCTCCCATCTCACATACGCCTTACAACAAAGCAGCATCGTAAAATATACGCTCTCTCCCACCATCAGAGTGCTCTTGTATGTGTGTAAAGATTTGTAATTACCAGAATACATTTAAATACATTTAAAGGATGAGCCCCCTGGGGATTTCTACTCCATGTCTCTCTCTCATCCACTCGGCGTCTGGGTAAACAGCAGTTTTTTGACGTGCTGTTTTTAGCGCATGGATTTCTCAGACTGCATAAAAGCTGAAGGTTTTCTTTCTGCTGACAGTGAAATACCAGAGAACATAAACACACATACACATCACGCCGGATGTTTTCCACATTTCAATTTTAATACACTTCACAAAGATGCTGATGAGCTTGATGTTACCTTCTTCTCCAGCTCATCGCCCTGAATCTGCACTGATGGTGTGTATTGTGTGTGTGTGTGTGTGTGTGTGTGTGTGTGTGTGTGTGTGTGTGTGTGTGTGTGTGTGCAGAGAGAACGAATTACTCTCGAGTCTTGAGTTTCTCTGCTGCCGTCCCAATGCACTTTTAAGTGAGATGATATTTAGGGGTCATGTGATCTCTCTCTAACAAAGAACAAATACCATAACAGAGATAGTTTATTTCACTTTTGTGTTCTGTTGACTAAATGGTTACACAATTTTCATATTAAGGTGAAAGATTCCTGTTCCTACATCTAATATGGTGACGTGTATTCACTCCCAAATCAAACCAAAACACTGATCAATGCATACTACACAAATAAAGTAATAAAATAACATTAAATAATAAAATTAACTAACAAAATAAAAATAAAATGTAATTAAATTTAAATTAAATAAAATGTAATTAAATTTAAATTAAATTAAATTAAATGTATTTTTATTCAATTGTATTTATTTTATTTTATCAAATAAATGCAATTAAATTAAAATAAATACAATTTAATTATTAAATTAAATTAAATCTCATGGTCTTTAGACATATAAGAACAAATGAGTATTGAGATTAGTTAATGCTCGGGGTTCATGCTACCATATTTGATGTAGGCAAAGATACTATACAGTATAACAATCATATATGTAGTCATATATACAGTATAACATGTAATATATATACTGTATATATATATATATATATATATAAACATATGGAATAATGCATTATAAATTGGCACTTTTCACATATTTAATAATATGTAACAGTATATATCTTATATATATCGCATTGTATATAATTTTATTTTTATTAATTAGTTATTATTATATAATATCAATTAATTAATATAGCATTTTCTTAAATGGCATCATGCATAGTTTCATACATGGAATGTGCTAAGCAAACAATAGAAGGTGAGATAAAAGAATATGAATATGTGTTCAAGGCTATGTAAACCTATGCATTAACTAGTTTCCCATGTATGGGAATGTAGGATTTTATATAGTGCACTATATGCTCCAGTATGTTCCCAAATATTTTTGTGCATATGTGTGTTGATCATTGTTTTGATATGAGTAAATCATATTTTTAACTTTTATTAAAATCACCAAAGTCTTATAATATTTGACAACACCGAGCTCTGACTTTCATGGGACGTTTGAGCTTTTGATTCACAACAAGCATCCTACCGCTGGTTATCTCATGACTGAGTCACTCTCTCTTCTTCAAGCCTGAGAGAAAGAGAGAGAGGAGAGGGAATAAAGTCCTCACATGCATACAAAAACCTCACAAGTGGCCTGAGGAGACACCAGCGAGCCACCCAGATTGAGTCCAGAGACTGGCAGAGCGAGAGGGAGACTGCTAACGGAAAAAAAAGAAAGAGGAAAAGAGTTGGTGGTAGAGAGAGATTGAAGATGCGCCCATAAAAATCCATCTTGTGCAGGCCTGACAGCCACTTTAGCCCTGAAACAGCACATTCGGACCGCAGCTCTCTCGCCAAATCTGCTCCATACATCATCAGTGAGGAAACAGCACATGAGAAATTCTTAACACAATGCATTTTGTCCAAAAGATTTAACATCTAATTCAGAGCTGACAGCGTCCCCCATCTCCTTCTCTTTCTCTGTCGGCGTACGATTGATCTTTCGCTCCACCCCGCCGGCCTTGATCCCATCGCCAGTGCCGCTCAGAGCTGCCCATCCATCTAAACAGCACCAACCAGGCCCTCATGGGCCCAAATATCTATAAATAAAGACACAAAACAGAACACAAGTCAATATAAACCAATCCACATATGTGGTGAGTTTATTGCAATTCAGTAATAAACAATGCGGGAAAACGTGTTACTCATTTGCTTCCTTACGCATGTGTGAATATGCCTCCTGGGAAATTTGGGTTTAAAAGGAGTTGAACATGTCTTCATGAATATTTTTATTTTTAGACAATCACCTAATTAGTATTAAGTGTTGTTGACTAATATGTGCTTATTAACCAACCCTTAAATTATAATAATTTGATACAATATAAGGTTGTGGTTGGGTTAATAATTGTGTACATATATTTTTAAATAGTACTTATATTACAAAATACCTTCCTGTAATTACATATGTAATACATTTTTTGTAGTTGCATCTATAATTACACTGTTGACTAGGGGTGTGAACCTACACTGATCTTACGGTTCGGTTCGATAACGATTATCATGTCATCAATTCGGTTCAATTCGATATCACGATGCATCACAGGGAATGCACTGCTTCCTCAATTTTCTATTTTTCTTCACATGTATACAATTGTGTTTATAAATACAAGCAGTCAGATATATGAACTGAATCTTTAATTGTACCTGCTCAAAGAAAACACGCTTCTTGAATGTATCAAACATCAAACAAAACTAAGTCTGGGCACAGAAGACAACAGGAGCATTTAGAACAAATACACAAAAGTGAATACTAAATACTTGGCACTGACAGGGTTAACAGCACAGGGTGAAAATGGCTGATGTGGTTTCTCAAGTTAGTTGTATTACCCCCTGCATATTTTATTTGTGCATGACATGATTTATTCTCCAGGTCGTGCTTACCAGGTTGTTCATAAATGCCAGATGTCGGCTTTTGAAGTAGTTGCAACATTTTTTATTATACACGCACTCGCATCTCGCCTTCCTCCACCATTGAATCCCGCGACAAAGCATGTATGCGACAAATGACGTCAGAAAAGATTCAGTACATTATGGTCTATTACTGAACCGATACCGAATTGTCCTCGTCTGCATCGCGATGCACTGTAGAAACGATTAATTTTGACACCCCTACTGTTGACCCTACCTCTGCCCCTTAAACGTAACCATACCACCAAACTTGCCCCTAACCTTAACCGTATCCCACCTTAGTAGCAGCAAAAGTGTTTTGGGTTACACTTTATTTTAAGGTGTTCTTGTTACAGTGTAATTATACATTTAAGTGCTGAATAATATGAATTAACTACATGTGCTTTCTATATGGTTAGTGTTCCTTGCATCTAATTATGCATTATTTATTATTACATTATTAAGTACATATAACGTGTACACCTTAAAATAGTGTAACTGTGTTTTGAAACTCAAAATTAAGACAGTAGGTATAGTGTATCTACCACCATAAGTACATGGTAGGTAAAGACACCTAACATAAAGTGGGCTGTATTCTGGCAGTCCTTAATAGAGCAAACGATATCCTTCATCAACAGTACATAAAATGTGTACAAATTCAACTGAGCAGTCAACATTCACAATGAAAACTTAATTATGACCAATACTAATTCACCTTCATTATTTCTAAATCGATGCTCCCTAACTGAAAAGGTGCTGCTCATGTGCATTCATCTAATAAATATAATCATTCAAACACTGACTTGTACAACCTTCTGCATCAGACGGAAAGCCCACATTTTATACAAGACCACCACGCAATAATAGCTAAAGGTATACCAAAATCACAAGGTTCAGTCTGATTTTTACTCGATTTCTGGGGGTCAGGGTACTCAGGGTCAACATTGAGCTTTTACACCGACACTGCTGTATAAAAGAGTTGCTGCTCTTTATTCTGCTCTTGTTCCTCAAGTTTTGAAGGTTTTCTTGGAACAGCAATGACTTATTAAACGATCAGGAATGGGACATTGATAATCATTACAAACCCATTTTGACATCTAATTTGAGGTGGGGATCACTTTTATTACCAAATGGTAATTAATCTATAACCTAAACCCCACAGTGTTGCTAAGCTAACAAATCTTCTTGATTCAAGTGTCTTGGACTAAGGTTGTGGAGTGGTTGAGTAAGCTACTTGTGCATAAGCTGTGTCTTAAGTTTATTCCATGAGAGATGAGTGGAGAGGGTGGAGGTTTTGTCGAGCAACTTTGTACCTTGTTATGAATGAACAATAAAATACTGCACTTTCTGTGAAACAGCATCAACACTATACATTTGAAGTGGGAGCGAGTGGAGTTAGATCATAAGGGGTGTGACTTGACTTGGGTCCTCTTTGGCTCATTTAAAACTAGATGTGCTGCTATTATCTGGATCATCTGCAGAGGCTTGGTCAGGTTGACTGGAAGGTGCTCCGACTTTGCACAGATGATATATATGCAGATATATATGCTGAGACAGTTGGGGTCATCAGGTTAAATGGACATATAGAGCTGTGTATCATTTGCATAGCAATGGCAAGAGAAACCATGTACCTTTATGATTATGCAAGTGAACTTGTGCATTTAGAGAGGACCAAGCACTGAACCTTTAGACACACCAGTGGTTAAATGTGCATGTACATATTGACAGTATTTGCATTTTGTGGATTTATTAATAAGTCAATATATTTGTGTGTGCAGTTTTTATATTAATATTTTAGTCCAGCTTAAAAATACAAAACTTCTATTGCTTTTTTATAATACAATTCCATGAATATTCTGATTCTGTCACACACGAACCTCTGTTCCATATCTTAGTCAGCTGCCTTGTTGTGAGTTGTCTACATAGGCCACTACCTTCACGGAAGCATTTAACCAAAACTGAGTGATTGATTTGAAGCACCACAAACATTGTCCACTCAAATAGTGCTCCTCGTGTAAATCACGGGAGACTCACAATTGAATTGATGGTATAGTTTGACATTAGCACATATTGCTAAACTATCCATGTATAGTATACACAAATACTGGGTAAATGTGTGCCATGAAATGACATGAAAATAGAATACATTAACACCATTTTAGTGGTTTGAATAGTATACAGAGAGAGAGAGAGAGAGAGAGATGAGGTTGGCCTCCTTACCACACTTTGCTCCTCCAAGTATAATGGATTGCAGTTCTCTGGATTATGGCTTGGCCAACATCCTGAATAGGTGGAATTGTGAGTACGACATGAGCCTCAGTGTTTGAGAAAGAGAGAAGTGGATGTTTTAAAACAGCCATGATGCATTTACACACTAGTATAAGGGAGTTATAGAGATCCCCAACCTAAGCCACAGAAAGCACAGAGAAGCCACCATTCACTGACCATTCAGTGACCCTGACCCAAATGGCACACCTGATATGGACTTCTGACCTTTGCTTACATGTGTCAGCGAAGTTCCCACCCTTTTTGTGGCCACAGTGTGCTCTTTGATATAGCCTTTCACACAGGTGCAGACTTCACAATGGACACTCATGGAGCATTACATCACACAAGTGTGTACTCACTGAATGACCACAAGAAGTGAGGGACTATTACACACTTGGGCCTAATGCAAACACACACACACACACACACACACACACACACACTTGTACAGTGGCGATCCTAGTCGTTTGTGGGGCCTACGCAAAACATTCTGTGTCACTGGCAGGGGGTGGAGGTTGGAGGGGGGGTGTTTGGAATGAAAGAATGGATGAAACGGATTTTGTCCGCGTTTCAGTCCATGTAGAATCGTGCTCACGGAACACACTCGAGAAATAGTATCTTCTGCGGTTCGTTCTTTTTTTTATGCAAGAGACGGTACGATGTTCACGTTACATGATATGACTGACTTTTTACGTAGAGAGGGTAACAGCGCACCACATTAAAATAATGTATCATTCATGTTTTCATAACCGCTGGCCAACTTCAAAAACAAAGCCAAAATTAAAATATCGTTGAGACCAAGGGCCGCTGGTGTTTCGTGGGCCCTACACAGCTTGCGTATTCTGCGTAAAGGGACGATTGGCTCCGTACTTGTATTCCTATCATTATGGGGACATTGCATAGGTATAATGTTTTTCTACTGTACAACATGTATTTTCAATCATCTTAACCTAACCCTAACCCTACACCTAGCTGTACCACTCACACAAAACTTTCTGCATTCACCAAAAAACTTAATCATGTGTGATTTTTAAGCTGTTTTCTTCATGGGGACCTAACACGTCGCAATGGTAAAAATGACTAGTATTACTATCCTTGTGTTGACATTTGGTCCTCGTAACACGGGGAATTTGACTACACACAACACACATATAAGTGCATGCTTCAATCTGATTTATGTGTACTGTTTGTGAGTCTAGAAGATAACAGTCCATCAAGAAATGTTTCCATAGGGCATATAGTGTTACCCTTTATTTTACGGTGTATTTGTTACAGGTTTTGTGTACTTATTAAAATAATAACAATAAATTATGCATAATTACATGAAACGTGCCCTGAACCCTAATCTTAACCATAGAGTAAGTACATGTTAATCAATATGACTAATGGTTCTTAATTGCATAATTACTCTGTTGGTACATGCATTTTTAAATTACATTTTTAAAAGATCAAAAAAGAAGATTAAATTCACTTGAAAAACAACTTTATTGAAAATGAAAATGTATCTGTATTAAATATCTATGTGCAAATCCTTGGGAATGGAGAATGGAAATTTACTAAATACCAAAATGTAGTCTCATATTGTGCACATAAAAACAAGCAAGGATCCAGAATGCACACATATGGCGCAAAATAAAAGCCACACACTCTCCACGATGAGTCGATGGGAAACAGAAAACAGCAGCACATGGTGGTGATGATAGGCGATCATTACCCTCAGCAAGATCTCCAGCATTTCAATTAAGTTCAGGTTTTCAGGGCTTGTGTGTTGAAACAGGGGCCAAAGAAGAACACTAATGCAAACGGCAGTCATTAAAGAAACTCTGAGCTCGCTCTTCCCTGCTAATTAACTTAATGACTACTCGCCATGGGCTACAGCCAAGAGAGAAATAAAAGTTGAGATGGAGGAGGAGAGAATGGTGGGGAAGAGAGAGAAGATTGAGATGCTTTCTGTGTGTGTGTGTGTGTGTGTGTGTGTGTGTGTGTGTGTGTGTGTGTGTGTGTGTGTGTGTGTGTGTGTGTGTGTGTGTGTGGTCATGCTGTTGTCCTAATCGGCTGCTTGCATTACAGATACTCACTTTAGAAGCCAGTGGAGAACATGACCAAACAATTACAATGTTGAGTGTGTTTGAAACACGCCTATATGTCTTAGTGAAAGGACCAGCTCAGACCATCATAAATGTCTGTGGAATGATTAGCCATGATGTTCACCATCCAGACTTAGCTGGTAAAGTTGTTTGCTCAAGGATGTCTTGCTGGTTTAGTTAGTCGAGTATCTGATAGGAAAATGAGCACACCAGCATAAATAAATGCAGCATGCTTCCTGTTAAACCCGAGACACACTGCACGATTTCCGGCTGTCCCACACAAAAGACTGGCAACGTGAAACAATCCTGGCGATTTCTGATTCACCATGATTATTTCACGATGCCAATCTTTCGTCTGGGACAGCCGAAAATCTTGCAGTGTGCCTCGGGTTTAAGTGCTGAAAAGACATTATAAACATTATATGCAAGTTTACTTTTGCCTTACCTTGAGTTAAGGATTCTCACCAGTTTTGAGTGGTTATGAAATGGTTCAATAACTATAAATACAACTGGAGACATTTGTTGCCCTCATGTACATACAATAAAGTTCAAAATGTAATTTTGTTTTTAAATGAGTCTCGTCTTGCCAAAGCTGCCTTTATTTAACCAAATATACAGTAAAACAGTTTTATTGTAAACTATTATTAGAATTATAAAATATGTTTTCTATGTGAATATATGTTAAAATGTAATTTATTTGATGCTGAAAATGTAATTTATCAAAGCTGAACATTGAAACAATGGATAATTAAAATAAAGAGTAATATTTTGCTAAATTGTTTCACTGACATTTCATACAATACTAATAATATTAATCATATTAATAAAACTATAGTTATTAAATGCATTTTAGATAAAAAAATAAGTTTTTGTTTTAGTGGAAAAATAAAGTACTATTTAATGGTCAAATTAAGAACTGGAAGTGCCCCAAGAATATGCATGATATTAACATCATGTTTCCCTTATTAAAGTAATGGATTATTAAATTAATGAGGGAAACTGTCATAAAGACATCATCTTTTAAATAGATTACTATATTTCTTCAAGTAAAAGTGTATCACTTCATCACATTATGCTTCATGGTTGTCAGCAGGGGATGATCTTTAAGGTCAACCTTGTTTTAAGGATTTGGTTCAAACTTGATCATTGAAAAGTGTATACTTTCTAAGAAGCACTGAGTTTGGAGGCTTGTTAACAGTCAACCCAGTTACCATTCTTAAAGGAATAGTTCACCCAAAATTGAAAATTTGCTGTAAAGGTCAAGGTTCAAGGTTTCTTTATTCGTCACATACTAAATTATACAGAGTATAATCAGAAGTGAAATGTAAATCAAGTTAGGTCCGCTCAGTGGACAGTGCAAAAAAAAAAAAATAATAATAATAATTAGAGTAAAATGTGCAATAGAATAAATAATAAGATGTGCAAAACAGTATATTGGGACTTAGTAAATAGTAATATGAACAGGGATGTGCAAGAGGGATGTGCAAACGGGTTGTACCGGGTATGTACACATAGCAGCAATACGGATGATGAGAATATGAATGTTTTGCAGGTAATAAATTGAGTCTTGTAAATGTTTATGAAACTGAGTTTGTGTTAAGGAGCCTGATGGCCTGAGGGAAGAAGTTCCTACTCAGTCTCTCAGTTTTTGCCATCATGCTCCTGAAGCGCTTGCCAGATGGCAGTAAACAGAAAAGATGGTTACCGGGGTGATTTGAGTCTTTGATGATTTTTACATCTCTGCTTTTGCAGCGTTTGAGGTAGATGTCCTGCAGAGAGGGGAGAGCCGACCCTGAGATGTGCTCAGCTAAGCGCACGACTCTCTGTAGAGCTTTGCAGTCCTGGTTTAATGAGTTGCCATACCACACTGAGATGCACTGAGTCAGTACACTTTCTATGGCCCCTGAATAGAAAGTTTTCAGGATTGCTGGTGAGACCCTGAATTTCCTCAGCTGTTGCAGATGGTACAGTCTATGCCTGGCTTTCTTAACCTGAGTCTGAATGTGTGTAGTCCATGTCAGGTCCTCAGAGATGTTTACACCGAGGTACTTGAAGCTACTCACCCTCTCCACAGGGGTCCCACTGATCATGAGAGGAGTTTAGGGCCGCTGCTGTCTCTTCCTGAAGTCCACGATCAGCTCTTTAGTTTTGCTCACGTTTTGCTCACCATGATGTGAGTCTCTCCACCTCATCCAAGTATGCGGCCTCATCATTGTTGTTAATGAGGCCCAGAACCACAGTATCATCAGCAAATTTAACGATAGAAGTGGAGCTGTGAGAGGACACGCAGTCATGAGTTTATAGAGAGTAGAGCAGGGGGCTCAGGACACAGCCCTGTGGGGCTCCTACGTTCAGGGTGATGGAGTTGGAGGTGAACTGGCCAACTTTCACCACTTGAGGTCTGCCGGTGAGGAAATCTTGAATCCAGTCACAAAGTGAAGAGGTTATGCCGAGGTCTGAGAGTTTAACAGCCAGCTTGGTGGGGACTAAAGTATTGAAAGTGGAGCTATAGTCGATGAAAAGCAGCCTTACATAGTTGCCATTTTTGCTGTCAATGTGAGTGAGGGACGAGTGCAGGACCTGAGAGATGGCATCATCAGTAGACCTATTTGGCCGATAGGCAAACTGAAGAGGGTCCAAAGTAGCAGGGATGGAGGAGCAAATGTGGTTCTTTAATAGTCTCTCAAAAACCTTCATGACTGTTGATGTGAGGGCAACTGGACGATAGTCATTCAGGCAAGAGGGTTTACTGTTCTTAGCCACGGGGATGATGACAGATTTTTTAAAGGAGGTGGAAACAACAGAGGTAGCGAGGGACTCATTAAATATGGATGTAAACAAACCAGCAAGTTGATCAGCACAGGACCTCAGAACGCGGCCAATAATCCCATCAGGTCCTGCTGCTTTCCTGACGTTCACTCTCTTTAGTTCCCTTCGAACCTTGTCCTCTGACAAGGTGATAACATGATCATCGCGGCTCTGTCTGCTGCTTCCTGACGCGCTGATCGGCAGAGTTGCGCCGCCATTACATTAAAAGCGGCCGTAGAAGGTGTTTAGCTCTTCGGCCAGCAACGGATCTGCTCTCACCTCTGCAGATGAGTTATTCCCAGAGGAACAGATGGTCTTCAGTCCCTGCCACATGCGTCGAGAGTCATTGAGCTGAAAATGTGACTCAATTCTCTCCCTGTATTTAGCAGCTCTAACTGCTTGTCGGAGAGCATAGCACAATGCTTTGTATTCGCTCATGTTTCCTGACAAAATACCGGCGTTGTATGCGGCAGTTCGATGGTTAACCACATCACGGATTGTTCTGTCCACCCACGGTTTTTGATTAGAGAATGTCCTTATTGTTACCGTTTCAGTGGCTTGCTCGGTTAGCGTGTTGACAAAGCTTACTGCTACATCCGTGAACTCGCTGACGTCAGATGAACTCGCCCGGAACATGTCCCAGTCGACGTCATCAAGAGCCGCCTGTAGCATACATTCAGATTGGGAGGACCAGCGCGTCACTTCCCTCTCCACCGGGGGTTCCTGAACGATCCGCTGTTTGTATTCCGGTGTGAGGAAAATGGCGGCATGGTCCGATTTTCCAAAAGCCGGCAGTGAGTGGGCTTTGTAGGCAGTTTTAAACTGTGTGTAGAAATGATCGAGTGTATTCGGTCCTCTAGTTGGACAGGATATATGCTGATGAAAGTTAGGCATGACCTGCCTGAGGTTGGCTTTGTTAAAGTCCCCCGTGATGATGGAAGCAGCGTCAGGATGTTTGTTGATATATCCGCTGAGCACATCGTGGAGTTTGGACAAAGCCAAGCTAGTATCTGCCTGTGGTGGAATGTAAACAGAAGTAGCCATAATCGATGAAAACTCCCGGGGCAGATAGAATGGGCGGCAGATAATGGAGAGATGTTCCAGATGAGGCGAGCAGGAACACGACAGAATGGAGATATTTCTGGGGTCACACCATTTCTTGTTAATCATGAAACACACTCCACCACCTTTGGTTTTCCCGGCCTCGGTTGTTCTGTCCACCCGTAAAACAGAAAAGTTATCAGACAGGGTTACCGCAGTGTCCGGGATCGAGGGCGTGAGCCATGTTTCAGTCAAACAAAAGATGTTACAGTCCCTAATGTCCCATTGGAAACTAATCCTGGCTCTAAGATCGTCCATCCCATTCTCCAAGGATTGGACATTAGCGAGCAAAATACTCAGTAGAGGAGGACCGTGAGCCCTTTTCCTCAGTCTGTTGCGGATTCCAGCACGTCTCCCGCAGTGTTTCCTTCGCTTCCTGGGATTATTCAGGTGGCCTTTGTTCAACTCTGTGCTCCGAAGTATCTCCAATGGCCACGTTGGATTTGTGGATAAAGTGTCCTGAATCAGGTTAGTGTAGCGCTGTCCAATGTCCAAAAGTGTTCTTTTGTCGTAGATAATCATTGCAGACGTTACATGTGTAAAAAGAGTAAAAATAGGTTAAAAAAAAACACATAAAAGATCAATTCTGAGCGGAGCTAATTCACAGGCGACTGAACAAAGCAGCGCCACCAGAAGAGGGGTTAAATATCCCCACCATCAGGCCATTCAAGATGTAGATGAGTTTATTTCTTTATAAGATTTGGAGAAATGTAGCATTGCATCACTTGCTCACCAATGGATGCTCTGCAATGAATGGGTGCCATCAGAATGAGAGTCCAAACAGCTGATAAAACACCACAATAATCAACACCGCTCCAGTCCATCAGTTAAAATATTGAGAAGAGAAAATATTTATTTTTAAGTGAAATGTTCCTTAAAGCTGAAAATAACAAATTTACAAAGCGTTTGTCGAGATGGTATCATCAAAATCATAGCTTTATAGTATGACTCCCAACTGAACAATTCCTTCCCATATTTTGATTATAACATCTGAAAACTACTCAGTAAAATCAGCTGATGTGGTGTAAAACATGTCTAACAGGTAACTGACATTGTTTACAGCAGTAAACAGTGCGCGGTGTCACAGGTCAGCAGTGATTGAATATGGTTAACATATCCTGACTTACACCCGGATCAGTTTCACAGGTACAGGTCAATGGCATTTGAACACAGAAATCTTTAAGCTGCAGGTACATGATGAGAGCAGCCCTTTAAAATCTCTCTACACACACACACACACACACACACACGTGTCCAAAGGAACATGTCAGAACACATTAGTGATAAGCACACACAGTAGACAGGCACTATTTGCTTGCCTAATAGATGCCACATTATTCCAGTCTACCCTTGAGCTGTGGGCAAGATCACGGGCTGACGGAGCGCTTTCAGAGAGAGGTCACGCATGCTGTCCTCCTGAGTTATTTACCTCTTTATATATTTATTAGCATATTTACCACATCTGTGGACGATGTGTGTGGAGGAACTATAGTCTGAAAACTGAGACTGCGAATGAGGCAGGAGTGGATAAGATCACACTTTGAATGTTTTCTCAAATCTTCATATTTCTGAAGTTTACATCATTAGAAACTCATGAAAATCTCACCACAAAATCATATGATAATAATAATAATAATACATTTGTATTTAAAAAGGCAAAACAAATGTTATTGCAAATAATTTGCTAATTTATGTACTAGTAGTTTTTGAAAAAAAAACGTTTTGATCACAAATGCATAGAAACCGAAATGCACTGCAATGTTTTTCCATTGTTTCTCTGTGTAACTGCAGGAAATGGAAGTTATTTCACTTTTGTGCTTGAATCTTGTGTGTTTTGTTATTGTTATGTTATTGCGTTGTGCACTCAGGTTAAAAGTAAAAATAAAAGTAAAAGAAAAATGTATGCAATGCAACTTTTATTTATATATATATATATATATATATATATATATATATATATATATAAACAATTGACCAACTTTATATTTCATTTTTTTCATATAAATTAAGATATTATATATATATATATATATATATATCATCTAGATCTAAGATGGCACCACAGATGGCAGGTACAGTGCTTACATCTTCAGTGTTTGTAATGTTTTTGTTAGTTTTTCCTGTTTTTTGTTTCTCAAACACGATCAATTTTACCAGGGATGAACTGCTGATTTTGATTATTCGTACGTTTTGCTAGACATTGTAGTTGGTGGAGCACCGCTGCTGTTCAGACGCTTCAGGACACGCAGACGGGGGAAGCGTGGATTTTTAAAACGCCATTGCCAAGCATCCATCTAGCAAATCTCCGCTGTCTACCCAATAAAATGGACGAACTCCTTCTGCTCTCCCGGATGAATAAGGATTTCTCAAACTCTGCTGCTCTGTGTTTCACGGAAACCTCTCTGAATGACCCAATACCGTATAGCGTGTTACATCTGCCAAATTTCCAGCTGATCGGAGGATATCTCAACGTAGAATCAACGGGAAAATCATGTGGGGCGGGACGTGCTTTTACATCAATGAGAGGTGGTGTAAAGATGTAACAGTGTTAATGAAGATGTGCTGTTCAGATCTAGAAACGCTCTTCATTAGCTGCAAGCCATTCTACTTTGTTCGTTCATTCTCGTGAGTGTTTACAGTCCTCCGCAAGCGCACGTGAGCCTGGATTTACAGAAACTCACTGATCTGATCACAGACACAGAACAAAAACACCCGGACTCTGTTTTAATAATTCTTAACGGGAAAGCTAACAAAGCAAATCTCTCCCGTGAACTGACAAAATACAGACAGCACACCACATGTCCCACCAGAGACTAACATATTGGATCACTGTTGCACAATAATTAAAGATGCATGTCACTCTGTCCCACAGTCAGCTTTAGGACTCTCTGATCACTATTTGGCTCATCTTATACCGACCTACAGACAGAAACTAAAATCTGCTAAACCTGTATTAAGAACTGTTAAAAGATGGACCAATGAAGCAGAGCAAGATTTAAATGCTTGTTTCGACCTCACTGATTGGAGAGTTTTTGAAGCAACTGCAAACGATCTGGATGAGCTAACAGAGACTGTAACATCTTATATCGGTTTCTGTGAGGATGTGTGCATTCCTACCAGCGGCCTGTACCATGATTGTACATGAATAAATTCAGAGTTATAGGATAAGTTTTGAGTTGACAAAACCAACCCACACCAATCTGGCTTTGTTGGTACCATGAAGTTGATCATCAACTTAAAGATACAGGTGATTGTGTGACATCAGAGGGGAACACCCAATCACTACACAGAGCAAGTGTTATTCACTTATCGTAAGAGAGCCAGCGAGATTCAAAACTATACTGAACAAAAAAAAACGCAACACTTTTGTTTTTGCCCCATTTTTTCATGAGGTGAACTCAAATATCTAAGTCTTTTTCTATGTACACAAAAAAATTATTTCTCTCAAATATTGTTCACAAATCGGTCTAAATCTGTGTTAGTGAGAACTTCTCCTTTGCAGAGATAATCCATCCACCTCACAGGTGTGGCATATCAAGATGATGATTAGACAGCATGATTATTGCACAGGTGTGCCTTAGGCTGGCCACAATAAAAGGCCACTCTGAAATGTGCAGTTTTATCACACAGCACAATTCCACAGACGTTGCAAATTTTGAGGGAGCGTGCAATTGGCATGCTGACTGCAGGAATGTCCACCAGAGCTGTTGCCCGTGAATTGAATGCTCATTTCTCTACATAAAGCCGTCTCCAAAGGCGTTTCAGAGAATTTGGCAGTACATCCAACCGGCCTCACAACCGCAGTCCACGTGTAACCCCACCAGCCCAGGACCTCCACATACAGCATCTTCACCTCCAATATTGTATGAGACCAGCCACCCGGACAGCTGCTGCAACAATTGATTTGCATAACCAAAGAATTTCTGCACAAACCGTGACGAGATCCTAAGCCCCATTATTGTGCCATTTATCCATGACCATCACCTCATGTAGCAGCATGATAATGCACGGCCTCATGTTGCAAGGATCTGTACACAATTCCAGGAAGCTGAAAACATCCCAGTTCTTGAATGGCCAGCATACTCACCGGACATGTCACCCATTGAGCATGTTCGGGATGCTCTAGATTGGCATATACGACAGCATGTTACAGTTCCTGCCAATATCCAGCAACTTCACACAGCCATTGAAGAGGAGTGGACCAACATTCCACAGGCCACAATCAACAACCTGATCAACTATATGCGAAGGAGATTGCAAATGGTGGCCACAGCAGATACTGACTGGTTTTCAGACCCTCCCGGACCCCCTCAATACAGTAAAACTGCACATTTTAGAGTGGCATTTTATTGTGGCCAGCCTAAGGCACACCTGTGCAATAATCATGGTGTCTAATCAGCATCTTGAAATGCCATACCTGTGAGGTGGATAGATTATCTCGGCAAATGAGAAGTGTTCACTAACACAGATTTAGACAGATTTGTGAACAATATTTGAGAGAAATAGACCTTTTATGTACATAGAAAAAATATTAGTTCTTTGAGTTCAGCTCATGAAAAATGGGGGCAAAAATAAAAGGGTTGCGTTTATACATTTGTTTAGTATATTTTGTTAAAGGTTAAGAGATTAAAGAATATGATTAATTTAAACACATTTCCACTGAGGTACTTGTCCATGAAAGAGGACAAATAAAGGAAATGATCTTGCTCTATCAGTGCAGTCACAAGTGAAATTTGTGAAGTTATTGTATATATATATGTAGTTGATAATATATAGTGATAGAGACTCAAACATGTAGCCACTTTTTAAAGTGTTATCTATTGATTCTACTACTTATTTATATTACATATGATCTCACATAATAGACAAAAAAAAATTATGGAACCATTTATAGAGCCATTGGAGAAAAGAATTATGAGAATATGGAGGACAAAATGTGAGAATATGGAAGAAAACAGTTGAATTGTATTTAGAAATGCAAACTTAACAAAAATGTGATATTAATATTCATTTAAAATAAATGCTTTACAGTAATTGATAAACTAAAAGTGCTTGTGTGTAATGGAGTAATAATAATATAAATCATGTTATAATTATATAAATCATATGTAAATTGTGATTATCAGTAAAGCCAGACAATTGTTTTAAGGTACTTCATAGTGATCTTTAATTTGTAGGAAGAGAAACTGGGGGAGTTAATTTTTGGGGGGTGTTAGACATATAACTTTGCTCAAATTTGATTGGTCCAATTTCAGTTTGAGATCTCTAACCCAGAACATAACCTGCCCCCGGAGCAGGTTAGCTGTGCAGCGTAAGTTACCAGAAAAAAAAATCACCAGCTTCCTGACAGACAGGCAGAAGCTAGTGAGGCTGTATCAGCACTGTACGATCAGCACTGGAGCTCCTCAGGGCTGTGTTCTCTCCCCACTGCTCTTCTCCCTGTACACCAACGACTGCACATCTAAAGACCCCTCTGTCAAGCTCCTGAAGTTTGCAGATGACACCACACTGATTGGCCTCATTCAGGACGGTGACGAGTCTGCCTACAGACAGGAGATTAAGGAGCTGGCTGTCTGGTGCAGTCTTAACAACCTGGAGCTGAACACGCTCAAAAGTGTGGAGATGATCGTGGACTTCAGGAGAAATCCCCCTGCTCTCCCCCCACTCACCGTCATGAACAGCACTGTGACTGCAGTGGAGTCATCTCCCAGGACCTGAAGTGGGACAATCATATTGAGTCCATTATGAAAAAGGCCCAGCAGAGGTTATATTTTCTTCGCCAGCTGAGAAAGTTTCACCTGCCACAGGAGCAGCTGAAACAGTTCGACTCTGTCATCATTGAATCAGTCCTCTGCACGTCAATAACTGTCTGGTTCAGCTCAGCTACCAAATCTGACCTCAAAAGACTACGAAGGGTAATCCGGACTGCTGAGCGAATCATTGGTACAGCTCTCCCCAGTCTCCAAGAACTGTACTCATCCAGAGTGAGCAAAAGGACTGGCAAAATCACTCTGGACCCCTCACATCCAGCACACTCTGTTACCTTCTGGTCGACGCTACAGAGCTCTGAGCACCAGAATCCATCTCATGAACACTTGACTATAAACGTGGAACACACAACACTATTAAACATTATTTATGCATCACACATACTTATTTTCATTTCAAATTGCACATTTCATACCTGTACATACATAATTGTCTATATCAAATATAGTGTTTTTGCTATTTTGTAAATTGTCTATGTGTATATTTTTACATGATTCTTTATTATCTGTGTCCTGTCCTGTTGCTGTCCTTTTGTTGCACTGTGGAGCTTCTCTCACTATAAAAAAATTCCTAGTATGTGTAAATATATATATATATGATTGTTTTTATTTGTATTATTAGATCGATATAAAAATGAACTTTATTTAAATGATACGGCTATTTCAGTTTATTTAGCATTGTCTGGGCCCTTTGTTTGGGGAGGATCTATCTGCTCAATCTACCAGTGACAATGAGTTTGAGAAACATTCAATACACTTTTGGCAACAACATCGGTGACCATTCTTATTTCTTATTTCTCTGGTGACCATTCTTATTGATTTTGAGGTAAAATATGACCCAGAAATGTTCTTGTCAAGTTTGATCAGATTTACCAATCCGAGCCTGTGCCTTTCATTGTCTGTTCATCTCGTCTGTGTCTTTCTCTCAGTGAGTGTGACCTGTCTGTCTGCATGTGGAACTGTGGCCCGCTATCGACCCTCTGCAGGTTTAATATTCATAAAGGCTATTTCAGCAGCTTTGGACGTTAGCAGGGCGTACCGCCACAGTAAATCGATCCCTGCTGATAGACATCGGCTTCCCCAACCCATATCGATTCCATTCAGAGCAGCGCTCAAGGTCTCCTCCAGCAGCTCTGCTCTCCATTCACACCTCCAGCTCCAGCCGCACACACGCTCTAATCACACAGACAGACGAGGATAATGTCACTATTCACAATTATACAATTCTAAGTACAACAACATTTAGTTATGAAACTGAAGCTGGTTGGTACATTCATATATAGCCAACGATCATACACCTGTCAGTCAAACCGGGATATTCTTTATTTCTTCATTGTATGTCAAGGCATGGCAAAGGTTAAACAAAGAAGACTTTGTGGTGTTCTGGAATGTGTGAAATATTTGTGGAAATGTTTGCTATAGTTTCACTTTTTCATAATAACCTGTTTTTTTTTGTTTGTTTTTTTCGCAAAATTAAAATCCAAATAAAAATAATTTTAAATGGAAGCAATAGTGATTTGATAAGGATGTATTGTAAATTTGTGTAGCACTTAAGTGAATGTATGTGAAAACATAAGTATTGATATTGTAATGGTTAACTATTTAAATGTTTACATTTAGCATTTTACATGAGTCATTTAGCAGACGCTTCCAAATCGACTTACAAATGAGGACAGTAGAAGCAATCAAATCCAATAAAAGAGCAATGATATGCAAGTGCTATAACAAGTCTCAGTTAGCCTAATGCAGTGCACAAAGCAAGGTTTTTCTTTGTTCTTTATTTTTTATTCTATATTAAATAAAAATACAACATATATAATAGAAAAAGAATAGAGCGAGATAGAGTTAGGGGCCTTTTTTGCTTTCTTTAATTGTATAATAAATCAAAAGAAAATACATAGATAGAATACAAAAAGATTCAAAAAGCTAGTGTTAGTAGGAAAATATGTGTTTTTAGCCGATTCTTGAAGATGGCAAAGGATTTAGCTGCTCGGTTTGAGTTAGGCTGGTCATTTCACCAGGAGGGAACATTTAATGTAAAAGTCAGTGAAAGTGATTTTGTGACTCTTTTGGATAGCACAATAAAGCGATGTTCACTTGGAGAATGCAAGCTTCTACATAGGTCTGAAGAAATTAATTTATGTAAAGGGATGCAGAGCCAGTGGTTGTTTTGTAGGCAAACATTAATGCCTTGAATTTTATGCGAGCAGCTATTGATAGCGAGTGCAAATTGATAAACGGAGGTGTGACGTGCATTCTTTTCAGCTCATTAAAAATTAATCTAGTCTATAATATTTTAGTCTATAATTAATCTACTAAATAATTTTAAAGGTTTTGTAGAATTGGCTGGATGACCTGCCAAGAGAGCATTGCAATAGTCCAGCCTGGACAGAACAAGAGCTTGAACAAGGTGTTGTGAAGCATGTTCTGAAATAAATGTCTTGATCTTCTTGATGTTGAATAAAGCAAATCTGCAGGACTTAGCAATTTTAGCAATGTGGTCTGAGAAAGTCAGCTGAACATCAATCACAACTCCAAAGTTTCTGGCTGTTTTTGAAGGAGTTATGGTTGATATTTGTAACTGGATGGTTAAATTGTGATGAAACGATGGGTTTGATGGAACCACAAGCAGTTCTGTCTTGGCAAGGTTGAGTTGAAGGTGATAGTCCTTCATCCAGTAAAAACAATTGTTAGACAAGCTGAGATGCGAGCAGCAATCATCAGATCATCAGGATGGAGTGAGAGGTACAGTTGAGTGTCATCAGCAGAGCAGTGATATGAAAAGCCATGTTTCTGAACGATAGAACCTAATGATTCCATGTAGACAGAGAAGAGAAGTGGTCCAAGAACTGAGCCCTGAGGCACCCCAGTAGTTAGACGTTGCGACTTGGATACCTCACTTCTACAAGATACCTTGAAGGACCTATCTGAGAGGTAAGAGTCAAATCACTGGAATGTGGTTCCTGAGATGCCCTTTCTCAATAGAGTTGACTGGGGAATCTGCTGGTTAACCGTATCAAAAGCAGCGGAGATATCTAGCAAGATAAGTATTGAAGATTTGAAATCCGTTCTTGCCAGTCTTAGGGCTTCAACAACTGAAAGCAAGGCAGTCTCGGTTGAATGTCCACTTCTGAAACGAGATTGGTTGCTGTCGAGGAGGTTGTTCTGTGTGAGAAAGGCAGGGACTTGATTGAACACAGCTCGTTCAAGTGTTTTTGCAATGAAGGTTAGAAGGGAAAAAACGTCTGTAGTTCTCTAAAAGAGATAGGTTAAAGGTGGGTTTCTTAAGTAGTGGGGTTATACGAGCCTGTCTAAATGCTGAGGGAAAACACCAGTTGTGTTAATGATGTGAGTGTGTACTGGTACAACTGCAGGAGAAATGGCTTGAAGGAGATGAGATGGAATAGGATCAAGAGGACACGTAGTAGGATGATTAGAAAGGATTAGTTTGGAGACTTCTGCCTTAGAGAGTGAAGAGTTTGCTGGTAAGATGTGCTTGACTGATTGTGGTGTGGAAAATTGTGCACTGATGGTTTTAATTGGATTAATGAAAAATGTGGCAAAGTCGTCAGATGTTAGAGTTGATGAAGAAGGACAAAGGAGCAAGATTTTTTTTTATTATTATTATTTATATTATTATTATTATAGGAAATATATATTTTTTGCCGGAAACAACAGTTTGAAGTTATAGAATCGTCTTAATGATGAATTTGTTTCTTGCAAACATACAGCTTTTCTCTTCACAAGACATTAATTGATGGACTGGAGTCATGTGGATTATTGTGATGTTTTTATCAGCTGTTTGGACTCTCATTCTGACGGCACCCATTCACTGCAGAGCATTCATAGGTGAGCAACTGATGTAATGCTACATTTCTCCAAATCTGATGAAGAAACAAACTCATCTACATCTTGGATGGCCTGAGTGTGAGTACATTTTCAGCAACATTTTAGTTTGGGGTTTTAAGGAAAGGTGTGCTATTTATTTTCTCAAACTATCGACTTATGACAACTTAAGACACATTTATGTTTTATGACGTCTTTATAACTTTGTGGAGCTTGAATTTTTTATTTTAGATTACACAACTAAGTCAACTGGTCTCTCAATTAAACAGACAATAATGTTCAACTTTGTATGTCAATAAAAAGCAGTTGGGGCTTAAACACATATGCACTAAACATTACCAATTCACTTATAAAATGAAGCATGCAAATATACACAGATGCACAGAGCTAAATAATAAATGTCCTAAAATTGAGAATATAAGTGGTGCACACACACACATAACAGGGATTAATTCTCTAGGAATCCTCTAAAGTGCAGCAAATATGAAAAATGTAATCATGCCAGAGAACAAAAATGCATAAGGAAATGTATAAAATCAATATTTTATACTACGTACAGCACCTATTCTTTATTACAAACCTGTTCAGGAACAAACATTAATAATAAATGCTGACGGGGTTCTGCAGGTACAGAGTGAATGATAGAGCTTGCAGTTCAAAAGCAATACAATTTAATTCATCTTTAAAGCATCCCGCTCTTGTTTTTTATTTCTCCGGGTGCCATTGAGGTGCTCTTTTAAAACTAAAATAGGGAAAGGAAAAACAGGCTTTGATATATTGAATGATCCACGGTGCCAAGTGGCTGTCAACACAAACAGCGATGAAAAAATGGCAGTGAAAATGTTCCAAACAGGAGTTTTCAAGGTTATGGGCCGTAGCAATGATTTGGAGGCAGGGGTGCTGGATCTGAGGGGGCAGAAATGGCCTCCGAAAGCACAACACCCTAACTGCATTCAGTTATCTGATACTACTATATTTACATATGCTAGACCAGCTAAAGTGCATTCATATGATAATATTTAAAACAAGTAAAAGTAATGGTTGACACTGAGAATCTGACAGTCTGATCTGATCGATACTGTACATCATCCCAGGACAGGCAGCACCAGGATTAATAAAGGTTAGAGTGCAAGTGTTATGAATTCAAAACCATTTCAATATGCTACAAGATTTGAAAACTGATGCATTTGAAGGTTAACGTCACATATCCAGCTTTGTCTGCATGAGTTTTCAAACTCGGTAGGTTTACTCGGTAGCTCACGCGATACGGCATTGCACTTAATTGATGAAGCGCTCCGGTATGAACCCTGTGAAACTACGGTTCAATAAAACAGCTCAAATCCGCATAAAGAAGTTAAAAGAGCACGGATGCATCCACAAATATGTTTTATATTACTTTTGCATTTGTTAAAACTGTCGGCTAGGTCTAAGGTCGGGTTTGGTGTCGGGGATATTTTCAACACAAGAGAGCATAAACTTTTAGCGATACTACTCAGATATTTTAATTATGAACCACCGCAATATATACCCGAAGCAACATAATGCAAACACAGCAATACACGCCTATATCAATGTAACAAATACGTACCAGGGTCACGTATTGAACCCACGTTTTAGTGCCACTCCAAACTACCACGAAACTTGCAGCAATGACGTAATAACGGTGTTGCAGAAATTAAACATTTAGAGGCACATATTCGAATGAGCCTGGGTTGAGATTATCACATGAGATCATTGACAGCCCTATTTTGTAAAATATCCGAACATTTACCACAGACCCTGTAATGGGCCCTGTGGTCCCCGGACCCCAATTTGAAAACCCCATGAGCAAATGCATTCTTAAAATTTGGCAAGGATTTAGATTTAGTACAAATAAAATAAGTTGCTAATTAGCATGCCTATTATTAATGTGGCTGTTTATTAGTGCGTATAAAGCACATATTCTGCATGACCATATTCTACATCCCAAATCATACCCAATACCTAAACTGAACAAATACCTTACTAACTATTAATAAGCAGCAAATTAGGAGTTTACTGAGGCAAAAGTCATAGTTAATAATAGTAAGTTAATAGTGAGAATTTAACCTTAAAAAATAGTGTGACCAAATATTAGTTCCTTCCCCTAATATCACCTGCAATGTGATTGCAAGAACCAAATCAGCACAGGAACGCAAACAGTGCATGCTCAATACATTTCATGTGGTCTTTAACTTACAGTAGTTCAAGTAGTCAAAAAAAATAAGTTTGTACCAAGATGTAGAGAAACTTAAACAGTGTTGATACCGCAGCAGAGTAAGCTTGTCAGGCCTGTTTTTGGTGCTAAATACGGTTATGTTCAAAGACTCCAGTTGTAAGTAAGAATGACAGCCGCATTATCACAAAACAGACTTCTTTACTTCTCAGGACTCACACCTGCATTTTAAGAGTGAGTTCAGTAAACCTGTGCTGTGTAAACACAACCACACACTGTAGAATTTGATTATTACCTTAAAGAGCTGTTTCACCCACAACATTATTTTGTTGGCATAAATTGAAGATTGAACACTTCAGTTTAGAGACCAGTTCACTTAAATTGTTAACATAATATAAATCTGTTGCTTGTTAGCATGCACATGCATATTAGTAACATATTGGCTGCTTAGTAGTAGGCTACCTATAAACCTACCTTTTTCTGCATTACCATATTTCATGTCCCTTAAAACCATAAACTTAACTTAACTACCTTACTATATATCAATAAGCAGCAAATTAGGTAAAAATAAAAAAGCATAGCAAAAATCATATTTAATAGTGATAATTGTCACCAAACTAAAGTGTGACCCAATTGATGTATATAAATGTAAATAATATTTCAGACTAGTTATTGCCAGTTGTTACCTTTGTTCAGTGCAGTCAGTGGACAGTGTAATTCAGCGTTACAGTCACTCTGCACTGATTCTTGCCTCTTGTTTGTGTTTTCATGAGAGGGTTCTGGTAACTCACAGAGATAAAGATACAAGCTGTGTATTAGATCCAGTTCCCATTTTTTTGTGGTCTGTGTGTAACCCAAATGCAGCTATCAGATGTAATGCTTTTTGAACCTGCTCCAGAGAAGATTTTGAATTTGGTTAGAGTTTGCAAGCAGATACTGGAGTTGTTAAAATCAGTTTTCCATATCTGTTGCTCCAAATTAAAACACATTTACTGGGGAAGTATTGTAGAGATGTTCGAAATCTAATCATTATAAATGAAAATAAATTATAAAGATGTACAAATTATATTCATTATTATTATTACCAATTATTATTGGTGCTCACTCAGCTCTAAATAATGGTTCATGTTTCCTGAATAACAGTAATGATTTCAGAATTTCATTATTATGAAATATAATAATCAGAAATGTGTCTTGAGCAGCAAATCATTATATTAGAATGATTTCTGGAGGATCATGTGACACTGATTACTGGAGAAATTATGCAGAAAATTATACTTTGATCACATTAAATACAAATGATATTTTATATATATATATATATATATATATATATATATATATTCATATAGAAAACAGATATTTTAATTGTAATCTTATTTCACAACATTAGTGTTTTTTCCTGTATTTTTAAAGAGATAAATGCAGTGAACATTTAAAAAACATTTAAAAATTCATACTATTTCCAGACTTTTGACAACTACTGTATAATATTTTCCAATATAACTGTTTTTTAGCTATATATCGCAAATATGTAACATCAGATTTATTTCAGCATTTCCTCTATTGGCTTCTATGTGCACTACACATACTGCTTTAATCCCACTGTTGTTCTCATTGGCTGTGAGGCTGTAAGCGCTGATATATGAGTGTGTAACTAATGCTTTCAGCTCCTCCCTTCCCTTTAACCTGCTGTTCTCTAGAGGATGAATTTAACACAGGCATAGCTTTAATGGCTTCTGAATGGAGTGCTTTCATGGAGTGTTAGGCAAAGACCCTCCCCTGGATCCCAGCGCTCAGTGACGGGGAGCAGAGGCTGATTTAATCGGACAGTCTCTCCCCTGGTGCCCGTCCCGCTGGAGGAGAAAGAGAGACAGAGAGAGAATGGAGCAGTGCTGAGGTTAACGGGCTGGACGAACGGGCCAGTGGAGACAGACATATGCTGGGCGTCACCTCAGTGCCTGCTAAACTAGAGAGAGAGAGAGAGAGAGAGAGAGAGAGAGAGAGAGAGAGAGAGAGAGAGAGAGAGAGAGAGAGAGAGAGAGAGAGAGTAAAACAATTGACATAATGATTAAGTTTGTGATTTCTGTGCCTCTAGACTAGTGTCACTAAACATAATTGAGGGCCATTCAAGAAGGCTGTTCCTTGTGAAAAAGAAGTACACTTCAGTATAACATTTCAGCATGTATTATCGTTGAGTTCAGTATCTGAACTTTAGCAAATGCATTTTAGCACTTTATTTTACAGTCCTGTTCTTCGTGTACATACCTATGTACTTGTTGTAGTAATTACAATAACTAGGTAATAAGCCTGAACCTACCCCTAAACCTAACCCTATCCCATGTATGTATTGTATATATACATGTATACCTTATATTACAGAACTTTCTTGGATAGTACACTGTATGTACATTGTAAGTACATGTAAGTACACATACTGTAAAATAAATTGCAACTGACTTCTTACATCTTTAAAGAATACAAGTCCCAGAATTATTATTATTATTATTTTATTTTTTTTGATGAGCAGATCTTCGGACATAGAGAAAATCACCAATCTAACATTAACCAAAGTATTTTACTGTAATGTGGTTCATTTTAAAGTAAACACACTAGTTCTTGTTTTATTCAATTCAGTCTTTCATAGATTCTCTGAAGGACAGTTTTTGTGAGAGAGACTGATATGTCGGAAACCCACAAGACTATGAGAAATAAACTCAGTCTACCTTGATTCAATTACCCATACTTACAATGCAATGGGTGTAAACACCACTGGAAAACAGGAAATCTTAATGTTCTTTTCTTTTCTGAAGGAATATAGGGATAGTTCATCCAAAAATGAAAATTCTGTCATTAGTTTGTCACCCTTAAATCCTAAGACTTGTGTTCATCCTTAGATCACATTGAGAAGTACTTTCACATTTTCAAAAAAGTGCTAAAAGACATCATAAAAGTAATCCATATGAATCAACAGCTTAACATGCTTTATATGATCAATGAACTTGATGTAGGCTTTTATTCACATATAAACATTGGTTAACACACATACAACAAATATGGTAAACAGAAGCTCAGATTTGTCTGCTTGATGCGTGAAAATCAATAAGGTTGTTGGTTGAATGGACTTTCAATGGATGGACAAAAGTGACCCCAAAAAATTTGATTTTAAAAAATAAAAAAATCTTGATAATTGGGTTGATAAAAATATTTGTTTTAGGTAAAAACATTATCACAGCCCTGACTTCATTGTATATGTGGCTTACATGGTTTCATGATAACTATAGGCATAAACTTGCCTATTTTTCATAAGTTTTAATGGTAAAGTGTGTCATTTTTGCACCACTAGAGGCACGAAATGGCATTGTAATTTGTTTTTTTAGTAAAGGAGGTACCTGTAAATAGCAATCCACTAGCACTCTCATTCATTTTGGCAGCTCACAGGACCTCACAGAAGACTGTGCTGTGAAATCTGCAATCTTTGCACATGAAAAAAAAACACTGATAAGCACAAACTACATCCAAAGCCAGGAGAAGAGGAATGCAAGATTGGCAGGGTTGTGGTCTTAGCAGTTTTGTGGTTTTGGTCTGATTTCAGATGTAGTGATGTTCATTTTCAAACTCAGATCCCATTCCGAGTGCTGGAGAGATTGTGATAGTATGAGACATTATAATCGGTGAAGCGTTTTCTGGTTTTCTGGTTTAGGATATTCACTAAGGACTCATTATTGCACGGGCTCATAAATCATTGTCTATAGATAGCATGCAAATATTTCTTCTGCTGGCACTCACACTCTCTTCTGAGGCCCAGTTTCAGTTCACGCGAGGTGAAGAATTCGGTTTCAAACTAGTTACACAGTTTGCCATCTATTTAAATTAATTGTTACTTGAACAATGCTGAATGTGTGCCCAGCTAATAAATTCCTGCACCTAGTCGTACTTCTACCATTTTTTTGAGGGGGAATGCATTCTCATGTACTACTAAAACTTCTGTCATGGTCATTTGACAAAGTGTGCATATGTTAACATTACAGCATGATGATAAAAAAAATATTTGACACCAGCGCAGTCATCTGCTGTAGCCCTCATCATCAGAAACCGCTGACCTGTTGGTCATTCTCGTTGAGTCGGTTTCTCTCAACTAACCAGTTTCATCACTGTTCTTGTGGGAAGTGTTTAGCTTACCTCAACGGAAAACAAAAATGTCACATTCTGCATGAATGCAATATTTTGGATTCACAAACCAGTTCTATGATCATAATCATAAAACGGATTTTCGTGGATAGTTTTAAATTAAGATTGAATTTTGTTAGAGCCATAATGAAATAAAGAAAATTCACAAACCTGTCATACATACATCAGTTGAATTATATATGAATGACAACAAAAACATAACAAATGTAAGATATACAGCATTTATTTTACTTGCCCATTGCCCAAGTAGCTCAATGCTGTATATCTTACATTTGTGATGTTTTTGTTGGATGGATGGATGGATGGATGGATGGATGGATGGATGGATAGAAAGAGTCGATAGATAGATAGATAGATAGAAAGAGTCGATAGATAGATAGAGAGAGAGAGAGAGAGAGAGAGAGAGAGAGAGAGAGAGAGAGACAGACAGACAGACAGACAGACAGACAGACAGACAGACAGACATACAGATAGATAGATAGAGTCAATAGATAGATAGATATATAGATCAACAAGAGAAAGAAAGATAGAAAGAGTCAATAGATAGATAGGTAGATCCTCATGGCAAAGGGCATCTCAAGAACCACACTCCAGTGAGTCTTACCTCTCAGACAGATCTTTCAAGGCATTCAAGGTATCTTGGAGAGGTGACGTGTCCAAGTCGCAACATCTAACTACTGGGGTACCTCAGGGCTCAGTTCTTGGACCACTTCTCTTCTCTGTCTACGTGGCATCACTAGGTTCTGTCATTCAGAAACATGGCTTTTCATATCACTGCTCTGCTGATGACACTCAACGCTACCTCTCACATCCTGATGATCTGACGATAGCTGCTCACATCTCAGCTTCTCTAACAGACATTTATTTATTGATGAAGGCCCATCACCTTCAACTCAACCATGTCAAGACAGAACTGCTTATGGATTCAGCAAACCCAACACTTCATTACAATTCCTCCATCCAGCTAGGAACAATTGCCATAACACTTTCCAGGACAGCCAGGAACCTTGGAGCTGTGATTGATTATCAGCTTAATTTCTCAGACCACATTGATAAAACTGCCCAATCCTGCAGATTTGCCTTATACAACATTAAGAAGATCAGGTCCCTCCTATTGGAGCATGCTACACAGCTCCTTGTGCAAGCTCTTGTTCTGTCCAGACTGGACTATAGCAATGCTCTCTTGGCAGGCCTTCCAGCCAGTTCTGTCAAACCTCTACAATTAATCTGCATCAGCAAGATAAGTCTTTAATAAACCAGTCGTTTAAAATAATAATAATATATATATATATATATATTTAATGATATAATAATGTTGTGTAGTCTATAATGCTATACACACAGAACAACAAGGGTTTAACATTGTACCTTTTTAAGTAGTACACTTAAAAGGACATATTTTTACCTTTTTTACCCCTAATAGGTACATATTACTAAGACAAGCTGTTGTACCCAAAAAGGTACAGTTTTAAACCCTTATTTTTCTGTGTGTAGACACAGCCAGTTAATGCTGTCATGTAACAAATCTGTTTCAACGATACAATTCAATTAATTTCGAATTACAACATTGAAATAAAAATGTAAAGCCTGTAAAAATATTATAAATCGTGATTATTAATAATTGGGAATCATGTTTTTAAAAAAAAGTACATTTAATTGTTCTATTATACCTTAAATTTAGTTTTGTTCGCTTGGCTGTTTCCTTATAAAAGTCCAGAAATGTGTAAATTGTTTCTTCAGGTGTCTTTTTAAATTACATGATGTCATTAAGTTGCTGTCTTGCTGCTAGCCAATCGCTCCATTGCTGATCGTGGTTTCGAGCATCAATACATCTGACCTTTTCGGGGAAACACGAGAATGCGCAGTAATCTTAGACAATTTATTCCAGATAGTTTAATCAAATCCGCAAATTTGTTTGAAGAACCAAATTAGCCAGAGATCTGTGATCACGATTAGAAGATCTGGCATCTCTCAAATCATCTCAGATGTATTAAGCGAGGTACGAAGAACGGGTCCCTGGACCTTGTCACAGAACTTACATATCGTTGCTTTGATAGTTTCTATTGTCCTCATTTGTAAGTCGCTTTGGATAAAAGTGTGTGCCTAATGAATAAATGTAAATGTCAATTACTGTACTAAACTTCATTAACAACCCTCATAATAATTTTCTTTTAAGCATTAAGAGTATCATCAAAGATATTGTACATCTAGACATGATTTAGTTCATTCAGTGCAGATGAGGAAATGGACTCCTGGCACTGAGAAGTTCTTCAGAAGTGTTTCATGGTACAGAATGACCTAACGGCTCTGTGTGTGTGTGTGTGTGTGTGTGGGTTAAAGACTGTGACTCATAGCAGGTGCTGTGTTGGGAGTTAGCCAAAACACCCTATATTTTCCAACTATTCTCTGAAACGTCCCGCTTGAAACACAACCTCTTAATGCTGACATTTTACTTTCTCTAATCCACATGCACAGGTATCGGTCCTCTTCTATGTCTATAAGTAGTAATACAAATAATAATATATATTAACAGAAATGCTTAAAAATAAATATATTCTTTTTATTTTTTATAATTTTCTATAATTGTATTTATTTACTGTGGCCCTTAAAGTGTGTGTGAGAATTGGATATGTTAAAATAGAAGGATTTGGATCAGTTTTAGCCTGCATGCATGTACTTTCCCATTGTTTACTACACAAACAATAACAACAAATGTAACAATTGTACTTCTAACAGGTGATATTGTGACAGACATACCACTAACCATGGAACAAAATGGTAAATTAATTTCTAGCACTTTATTGTTTATTGTTAGCACTTTTTGTTGATTTTGATTGTTTCCATTGTCCTCATTTGTAAGTCGCTTTGGATAAAAGCGTCTGCTAAATGACTAACTATAAATGTATTGTTTTGTTCTGCATATACATAATGGCCACGTACACACTGCAAGTTTCAGGAGTGATAAAAATTATCGTAAATTATCGTTCCATGTGTGTACGGAACAGCACTCACTCCCACATTTGTAACCACAGCAACATCTGTCGTCTTGCAGGAGTGAATACAAGTTTAGCCGTTCGTTATGTGCCATTTTGTGACTAAAGACTGTTTTTGTCCGTCGATTTTAACTAAACTACCACTAATAGACATTATGATCGGGATGCTGCTTTTAGAGAGCTCTGTCTTGCAGTGTTGCCATGTCCTCATGTTTTCAAGCATGTTGTTTGGTCTTAGCTCATAAAGACAGGCACTTTATGGAGTTAATAAAGTTAGTTATTTTGGTGTTATAAAACAAAGCATTTTCGTTTTTTAGTGTTTTTTGTGCTTATCCTTGTTGCTTGTTGTTTTTGTCTGTGAAGATCTGGCAACACTGACACTTTACCGCATGGCTCATGAGCGCAGCTAGCCCTGTGCTGTTAAGACTTATTTCACTGTTGTCTGTTGTTTTCTTGCATCTTACATACAGGCGAACACACAGATGCACGTTCAAATACGTCATTAACAACTAGTTGTTCGGTTCGGTACACACTGCATAGAATTTCTGTAAATGCGGTTGTCACTACCTACGGCCACGTAACGTTACACACTGCAGCTAAATTCGGTTGTCAGTTCACCTTTTACTCCTTAATCGCGTTCTGTACACACACAATTCACTAAAATACGGGAGTGACAACCGCATTCAACAACCGAATTAACTCCCGAAAAATGCAGGTAGTGACAACCGCATTTACAGAAATTATACGCAATGTGTACAGAACCGAACTGAACAACTAGTTGTTAATGACGTATTTGACCATGCATCAGTGTATACGTCTGTATGTGAAATGCAAGAAAACAACAGTGAAAGAAGTATTAACTTAGCACAGGGCTAGCTGCGCTCATGACCCGTGTGGTAAAGTGTCAGTGTTGCCAGATATTCACAGAAAAAAAAACAACAAGAAACAAGGACAGGCACAAAAAACACGAAAATGCTTTGTTTTATAACACCAAAATAAATATTAATATATCTCATATCTGCGACAGACCACTTTATTAACTCCATCATAAAGTGCCTGTCTTTATGAGCTAAGACTAAACTATGAGGCGCCGCCTAGGATTTAAATCAAACTTCGCTTATCAACACACAAAAAACACGTGCATATGCACCTATAAACACTCGCACATACATATAAACTTCCATGCATATACACCTATAAACACTCGCGCATACATATACACTTCTAAACACTCGCGCATACATATAAACTTCCATGCATATACACCTATAAATACGCGCACATACATATAAACTTCCATGCATATACACTTCTAAACACTTGCACATACATATAAACTTCCATGCATATACACCTATAAACACGCGCACATACATATAAACTTCCATGCATATACACCTATAAACACGCGCACATACATATAAACTTCCATGCATATACACTTCTAAACACTTGCACATACATATAAACTTCCATGCATATACACCTATAAACACGCGCACATACATATAAACTTCCATGCATATACACTTCTAAACACGCGCACATACATATAAACTTCCATGCATATACACTTCTAAACACGCGCACATACATATAAACTTCCATGCATATACACTTCTAAACACGCGCACATACATATAAACTTCCATGCATATACACTTCTAAACACGCGCACATACATATAAACTCGCTGCACGCATACACACCCATACTTGGTTTCAGCTGAGTATATACGTGTATGCAAGTGATTTCATATGTAGATGTGCGTGAACTTTTCAGTGCAAACGGAAGGCATTTCAGTGCAAACGGAAGGCATTTCAGTGTAAAAGGAAGGCATTTCAGTGTAAAAGGAAGCAGCGGCACTTCCGGCGGTATCTCCAGATGCCGGGACATTTGAAAATTGAAAATTCTTAACGTGGCTTAATGCATTAAAACAGTGTTTTTAAAAGACCAAACCCAATAAACACATTATTAATAAAGCATACGATGTATAGACAAGCAGATCCAGAATCAGAACGTAATGCGTTTAATTACGCGTAAAGCTTAAGGAATACGCTAACCTGGCTTGCAACGTTATGTGGGTGGGTCCTTCCCCAGAAAAAAAAAATACTGGAGTATTTGACATTTTCTGTAGTCTGGTGCCTTTTAAAGAACGTGTCTATTCACACAAAGGGACAAATAACACGTTTAATCTACGAAGTTTCAATGGCGTAAGAGGTAAAGCATATACCATCAGAGTTTGTAACGCGAGATACCCGAGTTCGCGTCCGCCTTTTTCCGAAATCATTCTCCCTCACATCTCTTATTATATTGGAAAGACAGTTGTTTTCAATAAAAAAATAAAATAAACAATCGAAAAGTTTAAATAAAGTATCGGGTAGGAGTGTATCGGGCAGCAGGTACGCTCAATTGTTTACTTTGCTGTTTCATTTCTATGGACTCTGAATGAGCCAAGTGCAATAGATTTGAGGAAGCAGCAGTGTGGAGGCTGTAGCTAAATGAAGTTTAATTTATTCGTCATGTCGTGTGGAATTGATTTGAATGACGGCGTTCTGAAAAGTGCACAGACATGAACGGGAGATGGTAAAAGTGGATCTCAAAAAGTCCAATAATGTTCCTGTCCCACCCACACAATGGTTCCGACGACCAAACGACATTATTATTAAAATACTATAGGCTACTAAATACATACTATGTACAGTACATAATTATTTATTATTAATAAAGTTTTTATTGCGTTTAGTATTTTAAAAACACTGTTTTAATGCATTAAGCCACGTACAAGCTTTTTAAAATTTCCGAGCATCTGGAGATTTGCCTAGTGGGCAAACTGACTGAATGTATTTTAATATATTTGCCAATATCTCGCCTTAAACAATACTTCTGATATTTACCTTACTGTACGTACAATAAGCCTACACAATAATTTTACATGAAAAATTTAATTTGCAGAAATGTATTATTTAAATATTTGTGTACTGTACATCTCTATGAAGGGGCAAACAACTCACTGTAAATCCCTATAAAAGTAATACAAGCTTTACAGTTTGACAATGTGTTATTTTAAAAGTATTTTGAAATAAAATACATCGGATATTTTAACCCAGTCGGTGGAATTGTCAGACGGTCCCTTAACCATCGAGCACAATATGCTTCAACATTTTCTCCAGTTTAAATGTACTGCTACAATACACGTTTAAAAAATATAAACAATTCATATGCCACAACTTTATATCGACATCATTTTTTTTACCGCCAAACTCAATAAACACATTATTACACATTAAATCATGCTATACTGTACATAGTTTGATCTTATAATGTGTTTATTGGGTTTGGTCTTTTAAAAACACTGTTTTAATGCATTAAGCCACGTTAAGAATTTTCCATTTTCAAATGTCCCGGCATCTGGAGATACCGCCGCTGCTTCCTTTTACACTGAAATGCCTTCCGTTTGCACTGAAAAGTTCACGCACATCTACATATGAAATCACTTGCATACACGTATATACTCAGCTGAAACCAAGTATGGGTGTGTATGCGTGCAGCGAGTTTATATGTATGTGCGCGTGTTTAGAAGTGTATATGCATGGAAGTTTATATGTATGTGCGCGTGTTTAGAAGTGTATATGCATGGAAGTTTATATGTATGTGCGCGTGTTTATAGGTGTATATGCATGATAGTGTATATGTATGTGCGAGTGTTTAGAAGTGTATATGCATGGAAGTTTATATGTATGTGCCAGTGTTTAGAAGTGTATATGCATGGAAGTTTATATGTATGTGCGAGTGTTTATAGGTGTATATGCATGGAAGTTTATATGTATGTGCGCGTGTTTATAGGTGTATATGCATGGAAGTTTATATGTATGTGCAAGTGTTTAGAAGTGTATATGCATGGAAGTTTATATGTATGTGCGCGTATTTATAGGTGTATATGCATGGAAGTTTATATGTATGCGCGAGTGTTTAGAAGTGTATATGTATGCGCGAGTGTTTATAGGTGTATATGCATGGAAGTTTATATGTATGTGCGAGTGTTTATAGGTGTATATGCACGTGTTTTTTGTGTGTTGATAAGCGAAGTTTGATTTAAATCCTAGGCGGCGCCTCATACTAAACAACATGCCTGAAAGCGCTTGTAAATATGAGGATATGGCAACACTGCAAGTCAGAAGCAACCTCCCGACTCCCCGACCATAAACACAACACCGCATGTCAATTAATGGTAGTTTAGTTCAAATCTACGGGCAAAAACAGTCTTTAGTCAAAAAATGGCACATAACAAATGGCTAAACTTTTATTCACTCCTGCAAGACAACAGATGTTGCTGTGGTTACAAATGCGGGAGTGAGTTGTTCTGTACACACATGGAACGATAATTTACGGGACTCCTGAAACTTGCAGTGTGTACGTGGCCGTATTTTTAGGGAGTTAATGCGGTTGTCACTCCCGTATTTTAGTGAATTGTGTGTACAGAACGCGATTAAGGAGTAAAAGGTGAACTGACAACCGAAGCTGCAGTGTGGAGGCCTACTTATTATAGTATTTAGAATAACTGGTAATACTAACCTTGAACCTATCCCTAAAATTAACCTTTTCCCATGTAATTACCCAGGATTTGCTTTGGTAAGTAACGTTACACTGTAAAATCATGTGCCTTAAGATAAGATGTGACCAATCAATTTCTATTAAGACTGATTAAAACACATTTACACCCATGGTAGAGCATTAACAACTATGTGTCCCCAGACCTTTGTTTACTTTCTAACAAATATTTTTGTTTAATGAAAAACAAAATGTAGTGTTAACTGAAAAACACAAGTCAATGATATTCCAAAAAATGGATAACTAGTTCGTAAAATAAAATACAAATAAATAAATAATTGTAGTAGTAAAATCAAGACAAGAAAGTAGCTGGTTTGAACCTTCGACTGCATTTTTCTGCCGAACATCCGAAGCAGAGAAGGAATCATTTGGGCCTGTTTTATGATCGCAGCAAGGCTAGCAAAGACTCACGGCACTGACATGATTTAGTGGTGAAACTGCTCTCCCAGAGGCCAGTCAATACATCTGAATTATTTAAATCTTTGCCTGAGTTAATTAGATATTTAATTGACTATCTGCAGACGGATGATGGCATCCATTGCATGCATAAATTCATGCAAATGGGACAGTGTTCCGGCTGAGCTGGGGTGGATTTAGCAAAGCAGTTCACAGGTCACAGGCCAATATAAGGCTCCTGGGGTCACGAATGCCCTGGTGTGGCCAGACACAATCTCAGAAATCTGACGAATTCTGGGCTAAAAACCTCTTCAGCTGCTTATGATATGATTAAATATCCTTTGCCTTTCCTTCAGTTTTGTTAAGTTTATCAAGTCAACCCAAGTTATGATTAAAAAAAAAGCCTTGCCACTGTTGCCTTTGGTTTAATTAGTTCAATTAGACACCAAATATTTAGTCAAATTATTGATTTGACATCAATGACACTATTGGACAAGAACAAAGCTTGAAATTAATTGAGCTGAATGAAGACACCATTGTCTGCTGTGGAACTGCTTTACAGCTGAATTGATAATTGGCAAATTTTGCAACATCAACACTGTTAATGACCTGAATGTAATCGAGCTAAATAATGACACTATTGTCTTCTGTAGAGCTGTTTATAGCTGCATTGAACTTGTTTCATAATGAATGTTATTGACACAGTTATTGAACTGAATTGGCTCAGATCCGAACACTGAACTGACTGGAGTTGAATAATGACACTGACTTTTTAGTGCTGCTTTACCGCAGAATTTAAATTTGTAGTTTATTACGATAAAGCTGCTTTCTGTATTGTATAAAGCACTAGATAAATAAACGTGAATTGACTTGTCATAGAAAAATTAAAAACAACCCAGGCTCATTGATGTTGTGGCGATGTTTCTGCAACACAGATATTACGTATAATATCCTGTGGTCATTAAAAATCCCAGGATGTTCTTCGAAAAAGAGTAGGGGTGTTACCCCGGCATCCTGGCCAAACTAGCCCACTGGCCTCTGACCATCATGGCCTCCTAATCATCCCCATACACTGATTGGCTTGATCACTCTGTCTCCTCTCCACCAATAAGCTGGTGTGTGGTGGGCGTTCTGGCGCACTATGGCTGCCGTCGCATCATCCAGGTGGATGCTGCACATTGGTGGTGGATGAGGAGATAGCCCCCTTACTATGTAAAGCGCTTTGAGTGTCTAGAAAAGCGCTATATAAATGTAACTAATTATTATTATTATTACGTACTTTACTGCATGTTTCGCGGCAGTTTCAAAGTGAAATGTCCAGTGAGTGGTGCTAAAACAAATGTTAAATGTGACCATGGCCACATTTCACATTATCATAATCGTACACGCATTTACTGTGACATGTTTATTACATTCCCTCATGTACATATTGCGACGGTTCAGTATTCAAATGTCTAGTGAGTGTCGCTAAAATTAATGCTCTGTCGTGTTGGAAATAAACAAACCCCCTACATCAAACCCAACCCTAAACCTTCCTGTCAGTGCTAACAAATGTGAGAGTGATATAAAAATGCAACATTTTTAACCTTATTCCATGCAGGTTTGAGCTATTTTATCGAACTGTAGTTTCACAAGATTCATACTGAAGCGCTTCACCTCAAATATGCAACGCAAACCTACTGTGTTAAAAAAACAATGCTATCTCATAGCAATTCATACATATTTTATGAGGTGGCTAATATATACGAATTTGTACGACTTTACTCGTACGATTTTGTATGATTTTTCTAAACCCCAGTGATAGGTAGGTTTTGGGGCGGGGTTAGGTGTAGGTCATTTGTAAAAATTCATAAGAATTGGCAACTCATAAAATCCATACGATTTTGCAAAAATAATATGAATTTGTACGAGTGAGGTCGTACGGATTAGTCACCTCATAAAATATGTACGAATTCCTGTGAGATCCGGCTGTAGATTTGTGATGCTAATGTTTAAAAGAATCAGTTTTCAAATCTCGCAGCATGTTGATATTGTTTTGAAGTCACAACATAATAATGTGCAAGGGCCTATATGAAAATTATGCTTTCTTAATCAACACTCTGGCCCTGTAAATTATACTGTGTTAAAGAAGGAATAAATGTTGTGAAAGTTTTTGTGCCTATTTAGTGTTCATTTCAATTTGAAACTGCGGTGATTTGTAAATTTAGGTGTGTTTTGCAGAATTGTAGGTAGATGAGCCTGGGTAGCATAAAGCTGGCTGCATACTAGTCAATTTTCAAATATTAACCGATTTTAAAACCAGAGACATGAAGCCAGTTTTGACTGATTTTTTGCATTATAATCTTCTGAAGACACACACTAGATGATTTGACCAGACCGCGAGACCACACTTGTCGATTGTAGGGATCATTTTACACTGACACGAGATCTTACGGAGACTCGTGAGATCAAACGGGACTAGAGATGAAAAACAAATGGAGAACAATCGACGCTGTCAGCTGGCTCTCCTGGCACGTGTTCTGTTTCACCTTGAAAAACAAAGTATAAAAAAGAAAATGGGTGATGTATTCTTCATTCATGGCATGAATGTGGCTGACAAGTTTCAGCTATAGAAGCATGCGAAATTCGGTAAGTGATGCTTGCTCGCTCTCATTGGCTATCGTGGGTATCACGTCAGAGGCAGCTAGATCAAGAGTTATAAATATCAAACATGTTTGAGTTTGGGGGCTTTCCGTCTCAAGTGAGAGCAGTTAAATAATCATAATGACACCACACAATAGAGGATTTTTTGGACAAAACAATCGCTTGCAACAAGCCTCGAATCGGGCAACATACCCGATCATTCGGGAGTGCAAATTGGCCTTAAAATCCTCCAGTATGTGGCCAGGTTGAAGGGGTCATCGGATGCCCATTTTCCACAAGTTAATAAGATTATTTAGGGTCTTAATGAAAAGTCTATAACATACTTTGGTTAACATTTCTCAATGGTAGTGTAAAAATCACCTTTTTTACCCTGTCAAAGTCAGCTCTGTTTTCAGCAAGCTGTTTTAGTCCATGTCCCTTTAAATACTAATGAGCTCTGCTCACCCCGGCCCTCTCTTCTGTGGGGTGACGAGTAGACTGTAAACGTGACTAGCATTTAATTACGAAAGGTAAGTTGCAAACATTCATAAAAAAAAAATGTATGCTCACTTCTTTTGTAGATGAAACTGGATCACGAATGATTTGCGCGAATATAGACGCATTACGGCAAATCGAGGATGGGTACATTCCCTTCAAAAACTTCCCCTGCACTAGAGGCGACACAATGGCGGACAGCTCTCAGCTCACTGAGGACGGGTCTAAGGTGAGACGGTTTTGTCAATCAACTATCGTGGGAGGGGCCTCTGCAGAGCTACGTCATTCTGACAGGAACCTCAGAACAGCCTGATTTGAGAAAGGAGATTTTAAAATAGGGATTTAAAAAACAACACTGGGCGGATTTTTATCATTATAGGATGGATGTGTACACACTTCCAGCACACATTTGTGTTCCAACAACATGTAAAGTGATTTTTGTATCCGATGACCCCTTTAAGAAAGATCGTCCTGGGCAGATCAGAAGTCAGATGTTTCTTCATCTTCCTGTGTGTTTGACATCTTGAGAGGGACAACTGAATCTACAAGAGATGCATCTTGGTTTTGAACAAAAGATTTCTTCTCATGTGTAATGATGCAGTGACAACGCTTGGCATCATCTATAGGCTCCTGACAGAGTGAAAATGAGCATCACCCAATCACGCTCCTGTTATTGGTGTTATTGTTAGTGGTGCTATCTTTGCCTCCATCACCCTTCTCCGAGCGTCCCATCTTTTCCCACACATTCTCCTCAGATTTCCACCCAGATATTACCACACCCCCCCCCCCCCAGCCTGTCTGTCAGGTGTTCACCCCCCGCACCTCCCACCATCAGCATCTTCCATGAACTCTTGATTCATAAGGCCTCTCTTTCTATTTGTCCTCTGTTTTATTCTCTCCTCAGGTAAAATAGTGATGGACATTTTATGAATCGCAATGAAAAATTCATTCACGTTGCGAAATGAAAAAGCGTAAACATTCCACATCTCCTTATTCCTGCCGCACAGTCTTTACTCTGGCGGTGTCTCTTCACCTGGTCAGGGCTTAATTATCTGTCTGCTTTCCCTGTTTGGCCTAATTGCTTAATTTGACCCGCTTTCTCATCAATTAAAAGCATGTCAGCAGCTGACGGATGGCTGGAAGGATCAGTGAACCGATCAATGTTTCTGATCAATGATTGGATAGATCGATAAGTGAATGCAAGTGAATGAGATAGAAAAAGGAAATTAGAGTGATGTCTTGAAAAAATTAAATTAGATTGAACAGGCATTCATGAAAGCGCTACAGTAAAATGACTTCTCGCTCTACTCGACATCTGCAAAGAGCCTTACTGAATATGAGGAGCAATGCGTACAAATGTTGGTTACAATGCTTAAATGCTTATAGTTAGTTTAGTATAATTTCCATTAACTATGGAAAGTATGAATTTAAATTATCACTGTGCTAACATTGTAAACAGGTCAAGGCAATGCTGAAGTCTGCATAACTAAACACTGAACAGCAAAGAAATCGATGCCATGATGCTTCAGTTATGTGCTCATATACTTTTAATGGCAGTTTGAATTACATCAGAAATCAAATTACAGTTTTATTGTTGTTTACTCTTTACTGTAATATGCCTAATGCAATACGAACATTAGCAGTAACCAAGCTAACATGGATGACTCAATGTAACTAAAATATATAGATGGAAACAAACCATCAAATAAATTGAATATGTTTAATAAAAGCCAAATCATATTGAAAGCCACAAATATCAAACACACACACAATAAATAAATAAATAATAAGTTCACAACAACATCATAAATGCATGTGAAGTGGCATAATATCAGTTTAATCCAAGCATGCTGAAGAGATGCAGTCACTTTATGTGATGAACACATTTAATTTGGGCTTTTATTCGCACTTGTTCATTCACATGTATGACTCTTATGTGAATGTCTTTATGAAACTGTGGCTGCGTAGAGTTTCAATGAAAGGATAAAAATAATGAGTGAACATTACAAAATACCTTCATTTGTTTTACAAAGATGAAAAAAGGCTTACGGGTGTGAAACAATGTGAGGGTGAGTAAATGATGACAAAATAAAATGTTTCGGGTGAAGAATCCCTTTATAACAAGGACAAAATGGCTATTGACTGTTTTGTAGGTTTACAAGACAATGTCACTTTAACAGCATTACCACTGTAGCTGTCAAGAATCCGGTTCATGGTCTACCATCCACTCGCCATCAGAGGTCGCCCTTCCTTCGTATTGACTTTTACACCACACAGACTGCTACGTCACTCCGGACTACAGTTCCCATCATTCATTGCACTGATTGCACATACACAGCTGAATGCACTGATCACACAGCTGTCACCAATCACACGCTCACCTAAGAACTATTACACACACTATATAAAACCTACTCAGATCCTGTTCAGATCGCCGAGTATAGTCTAGCGCAGTGCTTCCCAAACCTGTCCTGGAGGCCCCCCTGCCCTACACCTTTTGTATGTCTCCCTTATCTAACACACCTGATTCCACTCATCAGTTCGTTAGTAGAGACTGCAAGAACTAAATTTGGTGTGTCTGATTAGGAAGACATACAAAATGTGCAGGACAGGGGGTCATCCAGGACAGGTTTGGGAAGCACTGGTCTAGCGTATATCGCTCTCCCAGTGATAGCTACAATACAGAGCCCTTCCGTGTTTTCCTAGTCTAAGTCTAATCTAAGTATAGTTTATTGTAGTTGTGGGCAGAGCGAGGCTTCGTGAAACACTGAAGCAGTTGAAGCAAATGTGTCGAGGCTTAGAAACATTTTGACACCAATCTCTCATTTTCAAGTATTGCTCTGAAACAGCGTTGACAAAGAAACAGTTAAGCGATTTGACGAATTATAACGCATGTTGTGTTAGTGGATCCAGTTAGTGATTTGGGGGAGTGGTTAGTGTGCTCGACTGGAAGGCTGTCTCTTGGGTTCGAATCCTGGGTGAAGAAGTCATCTTTACAAAATGATAATAAACAATCAAAATGTGTGTTTTTATTGTTCTGTTCTTGTAAAGTGTTAAAACATCGGTCTGACGTCTGAATTAACTCTTTGTGAATAAATAAGTGGTAATGAAAATAGACAATTAAATACATCAAGCCACAATGTCTTACTTTTGTTTGTTTATAAATGTAAAGATATAAAGATTTTTATTAAAAAATAATAATTGTTCTGCTGTTGATGGACTTGGCTTACTTCTTTTTTACATAGAATTTTTCCAGCCTTTGAAAAAATCCTCTCACAAAAACCCACGAAGTGAAGATGCGTTAACTCCACTTTTATACTTTGTGGGAGTTAGGTTGAGACAGATGTGCAATTGTGTGATTTGTTCCTGACCCTGTCAATCAAACGCAGAGTCTGCAGTTATGCCACGTCTCGAAACACTTGTGACACGCCCCAATGCTTCGAATCACCTTAGTCACATGACATGGGTGTTTCGAATCACGCTTTGGAGCAGTGTCGAAACGTGTCGAAACATCAGTAGTTTAATGCCTGAGGCATTCGTTTCTTTATCTTCTGCCTGTGTATCTTGGATTAACCATTAGCCTGCTGCTTCGGACTCGGTTTATACCTCGCCTGGACTATTGCCTGTGTTATTGGATCACCCTCATGTCAAGCCCTCTGGATATTGTTCGCCGATCGTAGACCTTGCTATCCCTAGGATTACTCTTTGTCTTGCCTGTGTTATACCTGTTTGCCATTGTTTGACTCTTGCCTTTTTTGTGACCATGTCTTGAAATAAAGCTTGCAAATGGATCTGCACCATTTTACGCCAATTATACATTATTCATGTATATAATAGCTAACATACATGAACATGAAAAACAAAATTAACACTGATAAACTGGCTGTTACAATATTTGTACACTGCAAGTTTAGTTTTTTAAATTAAATAACATCAACATGTGACAACTAGAGATGACCTACTAGAGATCAAAAGTTTATAATTTGTAATGATTTAATAATGTTATTATATATTGCAATATTGCAGTTTTTTTATTGTGTTCCTTTCTGAAGTTTATTCAAATATATTATGTGTTCACACATAATATATTATAGACAACAAATCAAGTTTTTCACCAAATGTGACATATATGAATGCATTTTCTTGGAAATATATGGAGGTCAAAGTATGCTTTTAAATGCTTTAAAATGTATTGACACATTTAAAATATATATTTCTTAAATATACCAAAACAAATATGTTTTGACATATATGTATGCATTTATTTATTTATTTAGCTGTATGGAAGAATCCTCTCACATGAGATCTCTGAGAGGCAGGCTATATTGGTGATGTGTGGGAAAATATCAGTAGCAGCGAGCTTCATTGTGAAACGGCTCAACCAACATAAGCAGAACCAAACAAAAGTGTGTACACAAGTGTGTCTGAGAGAAAACACACATCAATGAAAAGATCTGAAGAACCAACAAAGTTAAAATGTTTACAGCAATAAGACACACGCTCCATGTCTGGTGGGAATTACACGAGTAAAATTTAGCAGTACACATATATCATGAACAAAATAAGTGCTGTTCCTCCAGGTTTCATTTAAAAATGTATGATAAACATAAAAAATATGAGCATAATCAGATACAAACCCTTTCTCTCGCTCTTATGTAGACGTTTACGCTTAGAAGCTCTTAAATTCTGTTCTACTTAATCACCTTGCCTTAATTAAACGTCACAAGAGAATTACATTCAGTCCAATTATATTTTCAAAGGAGATCTAGAGATGGACACATGCACTACTCCCCCCTTGAGACAAATATAATGAGAGAGCCGAGGAACACTAAAAGACAAGAGTAAACACACACACACTAGCTACCGCAATCAAACCTTCCAGCTCAATACTTGCTACTCATAAGAGTAATATGTAGTTCTAGAGAGGGTTTTACGCTTCTCAGTGATCTACAGAGTGCAACAAAGACAGACAGGCAGCAGCTAGTGATGCTAGGAAAACTCTCATCCAGCACCTGTACGATCAGCACTGGCGCTCCTCAGGGTTGTGTTCTCTCCCCGCTGCCCTTCTCCCTGTACACCAACGACTGCACATCTAAAGACCCCTCTGTCAAGCTCCTAAAGTTTGCAGATGACACCACACTGATCGGCCTCATTCAGGATGGTGACGAGTCTGCTTACAGACAGGAGATAAGGAGCTGGCTGTCTGGTATAGTCTTAACAACCTGGAGCTTAACACGCTCAACCGTGGAGATGATCGTGGACTTCAGGAGAAACCCCCTTGCTCTCCCCCCACTCACCATCATGAACAGCACTGTGACTGCAGTGGAGTCATTCAGGTTCCTGGGCACCACAATTTCTCAGGACCTGAAGTGGTATCATCACATTGGGTCCATTGTGAAAAATGCCCAGCAGAGGTTGTATTTTCTTCGCCAGCTGAGAAAGTTCAACCTGCCACAGGAGCTGCTGATACAGTTCTACTCTGCCATCATTGAATCCATCCTCTGCACGTCAATAACTGTCTGGTTCAGCTCAGCTACCAAATCTGACCTCAAAAAACTACAGAGGGTAGTCTGGACTGCTGAGCGAATCATTAGTACAACCATCCCTACTCTCCAAGAACTGTACTCATCCAGAGTGAGCAAAAGGACTGGTAAAATCACTCTGGACCCCTCACATCCAGCACGCTCTCTCTTTGAACTTTTACCTTCTGGTCGACGCTACAGAGCTCTGAGCACCAGAATCCTTATCATGAACACTTTACAATAAATGTGCAACACACAACACTATTATACATTATTTATTCACCACACATATGTATTTTTCATTTCAAATTTGCACATATCAGACCTGTACCCACATAATTGTCTATAGTATATATTGTGTTTTTGCTATTTTGTACATTGCCTATTCATATTTGTATATTATTATTTTATAATCTGTGTCCTGTCCTGTTGCTGTCATTTTGTTGCACTGTTGAGCTTCTGTCACTATAACAAATTCCTTGTATCTGTAAACATACCTGGCCAGTAAAGCTCATTCTCTCATTCTCAAAGTATGTTTTTCAGCCCACCAGTTCATGTGTTAAACTATTTTTGTCAAATATTGTGTGCATGGTTAACTGTTTCCTGCAGAAGTGATCATTACCAGATAAAAAAGTCAGAAAACACACCTTTAATTTTTATTTTAATTTTAGTTTAAGTTTGAGTGTTTTTATACAATGTATTTATTTTTAATGTTCAGTTGTCTTTAATTTAAAATATAAAATTTACATTAACAAAAAGGATTTTGATTGATTTAGTTTTGGTCAACAGCAAAGAAAAAACTTAAAGTTATTAAAATAAAATAACATTATTAAAATTATTTATAACATGCAAAAAGTAATGTAACGTAACTGTCATTTTACATTTTATAATAAGTAATGCAATAGTATAATGCATTACTTTTAAAGTAATTTCTAAACCTGCAAAACCACGCCACGAATACTTCACATTAAATAGCCAAAATGTTTCAGAAGGAAGTATTAAACATCGGCAGCTGGAAATGTCTGAAGTGCAGATATGGTGGAAGAACATTCTGGGTCCTCATTTGCAAAACACACTATATCCATTGAGGAAAAAAAAGGAACAAGAAAAAGGGGGGAAAAGATTTCTAAGGAAGGAAAGCATGGTGGGAAAATGTTCTCATATATACAGATGAGTAACACATGAGTAAGCATGTGTACATATTACACAAGTAATTATTTACACATGCTTATAAGGGACACAAAAGGCTTTCTTTTCAAGAAACGACCTCTTCATCCAAACACTAACTTCAATAAAGAGAGCATATTTATACGGATTACCTGTAGTTCATTCTTACTACACTGAATGTTTCAGTGTTTGTACACTCTAAACAGCAAGTCAATCTCTCTCTCTCTCTCTCTCTCTCTCTCTCTCTCTTTCTCTCTCTCTTTTTCTCTCTCTCTTTCTCTCTCTCTTTCTCTCTCTTGTTTAATTAGGCTTCAAAAAATCGTTTATATAATGATTTTAACATTGATTATGAAAATGTGATTTGAAAAGGTTGAATGGGTGAATTTAGGTCAGTTGGGCCACTTTTTCATTCAACATTGTGTATTTAGAGGCGTTATAATAAAAATAATAATAAAATAGTTTGTGACAAGCAATGTCTATGTTGAACCGATTACCAGTGATAATCAGCAGATGCATGCTGGGTAGAAATACTGTCTGACTTGTCTGTGCTGACAAGTGCCAATGTACTCAGGATGCAGTTTTGATCAAAATCCAACTTTTATTAACAATTACACAAAAGTAACACATGACTGATACGTGCTTTACTGTCTTCATGTTTACCCCACACCGGGTCCGTAAATGAATGAGATCATCTGGAGACTGAAACTGCTACTACTGTCCTGTCTAATCCAATGAAATGTCCTGCAGTGCACACAGAGAAATAAAGGAAAGAAAGAAAGGGCCCAGACCATTAAAAAACTCCTATAGCACAGTAGCCGGAGTCTAGTCCCACCCCTGCTAGCAAACCAATTTGGTACTTTAGTACGGACATGTTCAAGAGTCAATACCACTTTGTGATATTAAAGATCAATTGAATTGTAAGACTCATATAGTTGCAGCAAGCCTCAGGCCCCTCGGGGAAAGACAGAAATCAGCCAGTGAGAAAGACAAAGGGTCAGACTCCACCTCAAGAGTGTATACCACAGAACACATACACCAGCCACAAGGAACCGGCTTAATACAAAGAGTTAATAATGTGTAGAAAATACAAAATGGTTTAGTGATTTTAAATACCTTCTGAGAATGTTTACTTTACTAGCTATAATTTCTGAACACATTTGTGAAACAAGTATGACAAAATTTAGGGGGGAGAAATATTTGTACAAATATTTCCAATTTCCAAATATCACATAATTTTTTTTTTTTTAACAGCTTGAACATGACTGAAATCTGTATGTGGAACTGTTTCAACCACGTGTGAAACTGTTGAACAATTGGATTTCTTTTGAAATTACTAAATTTCATCCACAAAATATCCCAGAGCAATGGTGAATGGGACACATGTGTAAGGCCTTAATATACTTAAATATACTTGGGTAAAGTGAAATTGAATAACAAACTGGTATGACTTCATTTTGAACAAAATCAGGCCAAAATCAGAGTTTGTAACAGCTTATGAAATCAAACTTTCCATAAATGTTCACACGCTCAAACTTATAAAGTTAGATTCATAAAGTAAAAAAATTGTGGGGTATAAACTCACATTTGCGAGAAATAATGCCAGAATTGCGAGATATCCTATTTTCTCAGAATTTTGAGATTCAACTCGCAACTGCGAGTTCTAAAGTCTAAAAATATTCAAAAATATTATTTTTGCCATTCTGACTTCATAACAAGCAAGTGCGAGTTTATATTTTGCCATTCTGGGAAAAGTGAGATTAATTGTAAGATGTAAACTTGCAATAGTGAGATAAAAGGTTTTTTAGAGGTGGAAACAGCTTCCATACTTCGCGTTCTTTGACCAGGAAATCTTCTCCAGTTCATTTCCTTCACCGTTTCCCTAGAGGTCAGACATCCATGAGTAAAGACAAACACTGGAGAGCAGCTTTATAGTAGAAATTAAAATGCAAATCTATTCGAAAACAACACTGACTCCGTTTTTTCATGTTTAGGACTGTAAATCTGTTTGGTTTAAAGCCAATATAACATGACTGAAGTGCCGAAGTGCAGAACTCATGCAAACACCTCAACATTAACATAACTAGATGCTTTCTTAACTGCTGTTTTCTCACCATTGACATTTGTATTGTGTTTATTTTGTTGTTGAGAGGAAAATGCACAGCACATCTTTACATATTGACCTAACACTGCTCTCAGCAGCGTCAGGATGTTCACTAACAGTAAAGCAATGTGAAAAAGAGCTTTGCTGTGAGTTTAGATTTGAGTTGAATTATAATTAGCTTTACACACAAAGAATATAAATTTAATTTTGATGCGAATGCATGTTTTTCTTGACCTGATTTTAAAACTCCACCCGAAGCAGGCCATCATAGAATAAATGTCACACACAGCATTTCTGTTGGCTCTTGTTCACGTTCCTGAATGTGTGAGTATGTATCTTCATTTGGCATTAGTGTGGCTCTTCTGAGGTGAGAGAGCCCGGGCCAGAGCGTGGCTTAAAAACTTCACTTTGACTTCATTAGACAAATCCATCCACCAATACTAATAGCATTAAAGGCTGGGAGGTGAAAGCAGCGCTGATAAATGAAAGAGTTACTGATTAGATCATCTTTCTCTCTCTTTCGTCAAATCACACACCCTTTCTCAGCAGGAGAGGCCCGGTCCTCTCCAGCCATGTGTCTAATCGGGTTTGTTTCACCATAATCGTGTCAATGTCACTCTCAATAAGACAGAAGCAACAAGCAGCAAATAACTGCAGTGCTCAGGGAACCGGCACCTCTGCCTTTGTCTTTAAAATGACCTAGTGAAAAACTGTTTTCCTCTCGTCTTTTATTGTCCCATCTTTCAGCAATCTGTCAGTCAAGTTCATCTTTCTCAGATGGGCTAGGCTTTGAGAAAATGAGCATTGTTCAAAGTGCCATAGACATCCTGTGATTACGGATCATTATGGAATCATGGAATACAGTCATGAATTTATTGATTAATGTCATGAAATTTTGCTAATTTTGGAGGAGTAATTTTTCATCATTTCGCCATTTCATTTAATAAAAACAATAGTCAAATTCACAAGGTCTACTCTACAAACCTTAGAAATAAAATATTGGTGTAAATAGGCAACAAAGGTCCATTATTTATTGTCAGTAGTGAAGTGATGTATGCAGGGGCGGACTTACCCATTAGGTAAAGGTAGGCGACTGCCTTGGGCCCCCAAAAGCCAAGGGCCCCCTAGAATGCTTTTCATATACGAGATGTACATTAAGCACGGACACGCGAATGGTTGTTGTTTACTGTGTTTATTACCACTACATCTGCATATCCAAGTCGAACGTGCTTCTAATGTATCCTGCTTGTATCAAATGAAAATATTATGCATCGGAAGCTGATTGCCGCACAAGCACGATGTCTGTCTGTCTGTCTCTCTCTCTCTCTCTCTCTCTCTCTCTCTCTCTCTCTCTCTCTCTCTCTCTCTCTCTCTCTCTCTCTCTCTCTCTCTGCGTCTGCTCTGTTCTGCGAGCAGCTGAAAGGAGCTGCGCTTTCAGTTAAAACACAGATATGTTGCTTCTCTAATTTTACATGCAAGTATAGTCGAAATCATAGCTCAGCTATTGTCTTTATCTTATGTGTAGCCTAGTTGATTTTATCAGACAACGGCACGATTATCAGGATTTTTGTGCAGATTAACACCTTGGAAGGGATAGATGGTTCTGTAGTCTTAATGGGTCGCATTTCAGTCACTATTTCATATTCATCCCGTTGTCTGGCAACAAAAACAGTAAATATATCAATGAAAACTGTTTTATTGAGAATTTAGCTGCATCAAAATACAGTATGTGGCACAGAGAGGCAAACAAAAGTAATAATAAACAATAAATATACATTTTGCATGTTCAGAAGAAGTGAGCTGACCTGTCGTGCAAAAATGTAAACCGGTTTGAGTCAGTAAATTGCTCGGTGCGAAGAAAGAGAAGTAATGGGAACCTGGTCTTTCTTTGTTCTTTTTTTCCATGTGTTTAATAAAAATGAACTAGTTCTTTGAAAAACATTTACATTGTGTCTACTCTTCATGCTCTCTGTGTTAACTATGAGCATGATCTCTGTGTTTCACTAATAATAAACATATATTGTATTAAGCATCCATATTTTTCCATGTTGAGAGTATTAAAAACTTGAAAAATATTAATTTAAGGTACATTTAGAACAGATAAAAATGTATGATTAAGTTGTGATTATTCATGAGTAAACTCATGAAAATCATGCGATTTAGTCGCGATTGAACATTTTAAGTTAAAATGACAAAAAATTTGATGTAGGCTTACACTGGTAACTCATCAGTGGACTTTCCTCTTCAATGTAGGCTATATTTTTTCACACTTTTCTCATTCTCGCTGATTCAAGTTTTTTATATTAAAAAACTCGATATTTCTGACGTTTCAAAAGCGCAACCTACTGGCAGAGAATGAATGTGCATTTTCAATAATCCAGTCTGCAGTTTTTGTTCAGACCAGTGCTCAAATTAAGATTAACTAATATTAATAAATGCTGCAGAAGTATTGTTTATTCTTAGGTCATGTAAATTAATTATCCTTATTGTAAAGTGTTAGCAAGTTTTATAATACTCTAATGAGTGCGAAGTTACTTATAGAATGTCTAAAATGGATTGTTGTGTTTGTTAACATTAGTTAATGCACTGGGAACTAACATGAATAAACAATGAACAACTGTATTTGTATTAACTAACATTATCAATTAATTGTAAAAAGTAATATTTATTGCTATATAAAAGTAATAAATGTATTATTCATTATTTGTAAATGCATTACGTAATGTTAGCAAATGACACATTATTGTAAAGTGTTACTGAAAACTGTGTAACTAAAAACTTTCAAGTTAGTTGAATTTAATCAGCATAAAATATCATTAAAACAGACAATAACAAGATTTTGATAAACAGTAAATAAAATATTAGGGGGGGTGGAGTCATTGAGCCCTATTAGTTTTAAAAGTAAGGGTTTGAGTCATTCTAATCATAAACACCTGGCTCCGGAGATCCTCATTATAGACATATAGACACACTCACACACACAATAGTCTGGAGAGCATACCCACGTCTCCCAGAAGTCCCAGAGCTGACCACAGTAACATCAGCTCTGTTCCTCAGTGACACCCCCCCAGCTGGGGATGGTTGAGCAGCTCAAGACAGGATGATATGAAACCTCTCATATCTCAAGACATCTGAAGTCTGAAGCCAGCATGAGGGACATCTGAGCATCAGATAAGAACAACCCTGGGGAAAGTTTAGAAATAAAGAGTGGCTCACTTTCAAATCAAGCGTGTTAACTGTTCGGAAGTGAAGAACAAAGGCTAAATTGATATTTTAATTGAAATGGCATGAAGACGAATTTACTGAACTGTCATTCAAAGAAATTCACAATTGTGACCCTGGAGCACAAAATCAGGTTTAAGTCGCTGGGGTATATTTGTAATAATAGCCAAAAATACATTGTATGGGTCAAATTTATTTTTTATTTTTTTATGGCAAAATTCATTAGGATATTAAGTAAAGATCATGTTCCATGAAGATATTTTGTAAATTTCCTATCATAAATATATCAAAACTCGATTTTTGATTAGTAATATGCATTGCTAAGAATTCATTTGAACAACTTTAAAGATGATTTTGTCAATATTTAGATGATTTTTGCACCCTCAGATTCCAGATAGTTGTATCTCAACCAAATATTGGTTGATGGAACAGATGATGTGTATATCTCAATTTCGAAACTTTTACACTTTTTTTTGTGGTCGAAGGTCACAATTCACAAAACAGAGGAATATTATACCACCACGTCAATGAAAACATATTGTAAACCTGCTTTGTTCTCTGTTATGGAGAGTTAAAAATAAACACGCAAAGTGTAGACTAAATCATTTTTTGACCATGTTAATAATTACTTGTTTAATCTGAGAGAAAATCCAGAGGGAGAGTTTAAAAAAGTGTAATAATTAATTAAATTAAAATAATATAGATGTTATTAGTGAACATATAAGCAGTGTTGATATCAATTGTTGTAATAAAAGGAGAACAAATTGCCTCTTTGGATAACCAGTTTTAAACAGTCCTCAAAATCCTCTAAATAATTTTGTTTTAAAAATTTGAAATGGTTTAAAATTGAAAAGATTACATTGTATTGCAATAGTACACTTTAGACAGTATTAGAAAACTAGTGTTGATAGAATAAGTTGCACATTTAGTCAGAAGACTGTCTGTTGAGGGACAATCAGCATAAACTGTTATCAGATAGTAATCAATAAACTGATAGCAGACAGTCTACAAATACCCTAATGACTTGTAGTTGACATGTAGTTAGTACAATGTCTAAAGTGTTACAAAAATGTATGAGACTTTTCAAATGTAAAAAGCCAAAGTTCCCCTTAAAAAGGAAATTATTTTCCATGACAGCGAACACAAAAGCGTGTGATTCTCTCCCACAGAGCATCAGAGTCCAGTAATAATTAGCCCTGAAATAAATGATGAGTGATCAAACAGCTGACGCATTCAGTAAGATGCAGTGAAGGGGTGTGGTGTGAATTTGACAGAGATCTGTGTGTGTGTGTGTGTGTGTGTGTGTGTGTGTGTGTGTGTGTGCATGTGAGTGCGTGCGTGTGTGTGTGTGTGTGAGGATACGCTACTCTGCTGAACAGTCAGGTTGTTTGAAATGGAAAACAATTAGACTGGTCTAGGATCTCGTAGGGATTATTCATAGGCTTTGATGAGACACCAGTTTTAAACACACACACAACCATGTTCCATTACTCATACTTACACACACTGACTACATTTTCTGACTACAGATTTTATGCAACATAAACAGTCAAACTACACTGACTGTGAGCGAATACCAAAAATATGGAGAAGGGGATTTGAATAAATAAGAATTATCAGTCACACTTTAGTTTGGGGACTAGTTCTCACTATTAACTATTAGCTACGACTTTTGCTTCAATAAAATCCTAATGTTTTGCTCATTAATAGTTAGTAAGGTGGTTCATTTTAGGTGGTAAGTTTAGGTATTGGATAGAACTGAGAGATCTAAAATATGGTTGGGCAATATGATAGTAATATGCATGCTAATAATAAACTAATAGCTTTTTCCCTCAGGCTATCAGGTTAATGAACAGTCAGAAATAACTCACCTACATCACACTCCCACTCACACAACATGCCATGCACTGCACTTTAACACAGTTCTACCGGACTACACGCACACACTGCACTAACACATCTGCTATCACTGGACACCATACAAAGCACACCCACGTCATTGCATATGCATAATCTGTTGCACCTTTGCACAACTATCTGTTGCACAACCAATCTGTTGTAAATTTATAATCTGTTGCACCTTCACATATTACTATGTATAGATGTGAACATACGGTGTATAATGTGTATTGGTCTATTGGTAACTATGTCTTTATAGTACACTGTGTGTACTGAGTATATGTATGTGTATTTTGCACATTGTCTTCTGTACAGTCTGTAAATACATACTGTCCATATGTAAATTGTTTTTTTGTTTTTTTTTTGCACTGTCTGGAGCACGCTCGTAAGAATTTCACTCACCAAGGCACTTGTGCTGTGGTGATGTGACAATAAAAGTGATTTGATTTGATTTGAACTAGTTAATAGAGAGAGTTGGTCCCTAAACTAAAGTGTTACCAAATTTATTAGAAACATCAGTTAACCAAAAATGCTGACAGCCTGTACAGTCATTTTGCACTTATTTCCAAAATAAGTTAATACTATGCCAAAGTATATTTTTCCCCACAAGGGAATAGTCACATAGCCTTATATTTCTGTAAAAAGCAACATGTTTAATGAGCAAAGATTTGCAATTCATTATTACCCAACTTGTCCCACTGTATAACGGCAAACATGCTGATTTACTTCCGGTTTGTCGTTGACACGTGTTCTGAGCTGAATCTCCGCCAAGCCAATTGTTTATCGTCTATTTTCTATCTTAAATTCCGATTTTATACACAATAATTTTGTGTTTCTATAACGTGTGAATATATCCCCGATCGCATTCTGCAACGAGAATAATCAGAGCGGCTTGTTATCGCAAGTTTTATTTTGATTTCCCAAGTCCGCTATTAGCTTATAGCCCGTTAGCAAAGCCAGCGTGGGTTCCGCTAACACAGGCATACACACATTTAACATTGTTTCACTGCTACTTGCTTAAATGGCGGATTCATGTCTACCTTTGTGTGCAGGTGAGGACACGTTCGAGCTGCATTCGGCGCAGCTCGAGCTGGAGGCCGTGGAGACACGGATCCGCGAGATGCTTGGGAAACAGGCCCAGCTGAGGAAACGGATAGCAACGCTGGAAACATCTCGGGCTGACGCTCATAAGTCCGGGGTAAGTATGCAACGCGCTGCTAACGCTCCCACCACCTCTACTCCGTGTGTTTCTCTGCACAGGCCCCGTGCACCCGGGACGCGATCATCACAGATGGCCTTCACTCCGGCGCCGGGAAACCACGGACCCTGGGTGCAGCAGCGGAAGACGCGATCCAGGCCCCGGGCGACGACTTCTCCCCCCCCGGTCTTCGACATCTCATCCCGGAAACGCTTCGCCCCTCTCTGCGAGACTGATCGTGACGCTGTGGTCATCGGAGACTCAATCGTCCGGCATGTCCGTGCTACGTTAGCTGAAGGTAAAGTGCACACTCATTGTCTCCCTGGTGCTCGTGTTCTTGATGTTTCTGTGCAGATACCCGCGATCCTGAAGGATGACGAGAGCATTGCAGCTGTTGTGATTCACGCGGGGACTAACGACACCAAGCTGCGGCAGACGGAGACACTGAAGAGGGACTTCAGGAGCTTGATCGAGACGGTACGCAGCACATCGCCAGCGACGACGATCATCGTGTCAGGACCTCTTCCCACGTATCGACGAGGACACGAACGGTTCAGTAGACTGTTTGCTTTAAATGAATGGTTGTTTTCATGGTGTACAGAGCAGAAAATTCTCTTTGTCAATAATTGGAATCTTTTCTGGGAGCGTCCTAGGCTATTTCGTGCTGATGGCCTGCACCCCAGCAGACTCGGTGCGGAACTCCTGTCGGACAACATCACCAGGACGCTACGCTCTATCTGACTAGTAAGCCAATTCTCCAATAACAGCTATGATGACTTTTGTTCTACCCACTTAAATGATAAAGGTACTTGCAGTGTCCAATCTATACAGACTGTGTCTGTTCCCCGAATATTGAGTTCAAAATATAAATTTAATGCAGGATCTAGAACAAATCTGATCGTGATTAAACCAGAAAAAATGCAAAATAAATGAACAAAAACAATTTTTAAAACTTGGGCTCCTAAATATCCGATCACTCACACCGAAAGCAGTTATTGTAAATGAAATAATCACAGATAATAGTTTTGATGTACTCTGTCTGACTGAAACCTGGCTTAAAACAAATGATTATTTTGGTCTAAATGAATCTACTCCACCAAGCTACTGTTATAAGCACGAGCCTCGCGAGACTGGTCGTGGCGGCGGTGTCGCAACAATATATAGTGATATTCTCAATGTTACTCAGAAAACAGGATACAGGTTTGACTCATTCGAAATACTTATGCTCAATGTTAAACTGTCAGATAAGCAAAATAAATCTGTCCTATCTCTTGCTCTGGCTACTGTGTATAGACCGCCAGGGCCATATACAGATTTTCTAAAAGAATTTGCAGATTTCCTCTCAGACCTATTGGTTACTGTTGATAAAGCACTAATTGTTGGAGATTTTAACATTCACGTTGATAATACAAATGATGCGTTAGGACTTGCGTTTACTGACCTAATAAACTCTTTTGGTGTCAAGCAAAATGTCACCGGGCCCACGCATCGTTTTAATCATACGCTAGATTTAATAATATCGCATGGAATTGATCTAACTGATATAGATATCATACCTCAAAGTGATGATGTTACTGACCATTTCCTTGTATCGTGCATGCTGCATATTACTGATATTAACTATATGGCTCCGCGTTATCGCCCAGGCAGAATTATTATTCCAGCCACTAAAGACAGATTCACAAATAACCTGCCTGATTTATCTCAACTGCTCTGTGTACCCATAAATACAGATGAACTAGACACAATTACTAGCAACATGGGAACTATTTTCTCCAATACGTTAGAAACTGTTGCACCCATCAAATTAAAAAAAGGTTAGAGAAAAACGTGCTGCGCCATGATACAACAGTTATACCCATCTAAGCTAACGGAGTGTGTTAAAAATATAAAAGATTGGATGACCAGTAATTTTCTCCTATTAAATTCAGATAAGACCGAGATATTACTTATTGGACCTAAAAACAGTACACAGAATCTCTTGGATTACAATTTGCAACTAGACGGATGTAATGTTACTTCCTCTACAGTTAAAAATCTGGGTGTTATATTAGACAGCAACCTATCTTTTGAAAATCATATTTCCAATGTTACAAAAACAGCATTCTTCCATCTTAGAAACATTTCCAAGCTACGGAACATGTTAAGTGTTTCTGATGCAGAAAAGTTAGTTCATGCATTCATGACCTCTAGACTGGACTATTGTAATGCACTGCTAGGTGGTTGTCCTGCATCTTCAATAAACAAGCTACAGATAGTACAAAATGCTGCGGCTAGAGTCCTTACCAGGTCAAGAAAATATGACCATATTACTCCAATTTTACAGTCTCTGCACTGGCTACCTATTAAGTTTCGTGTCAGTTACAAAATATTATTACTTGCCTATAAGGCCCTAAATGATTTAGCTCCTGCGTACCTAACTAATCTTCTATCACGCTACAATCCAACCCGCTCCCTTAGGTCGCAAAACTCTGGACTCTTGGTAGTACCTAGGATAGCAAAGTCCACAAAAGGAGGTAGAACTTTTTCATATCTGGCTCCTAAACTATGGAATAGCCTTCCTGAAAACGTTCAGGGTTCAGACACACTCTCTCTGTTTAAATCTAGATTAAAGACGCATCTCTTTAGCCAAGCATTCATATAATGCATCTCACAATCTTGTACTGCCAGTCTATCTGAACAAATGCACATTATTATGCTTTAGCTTGGGTTATACTGATAATTTCATCCAGGGTTATTCCTGGATGGAGCAGCTGCTACGCTAATTGTCTTACTGTTTCTATGTTACTGCCACGGGATTAACATCCCGTGGTAGTTAGGAATTACACAAGCTTCAGTCTGGATCCTACCCTTAAACGATAGAGATGACCGAACACCTGAGAAGAGACGATGACAACCCCTCCGAGGACCTCCGAGATGAGCCCCAGAGACAGATCTCCAGTGAGGACCTCGTCACCTAGACATCCATCGGGGAAAGATCCCTGGAACCAGTGGACCACTTACACTCTGACTTTGCTGCAGTTGGAACAAACTACTGATTCGTCTGGCCGGAGGGGAACTGGCCCCCCGACTGAGCCTGGTTTCTCCCAAGGTTTTTTCTCCATTCTGTCACCGATGGAGTTTTCGTTCCTTGCCACTGTTGCCTCTGGCTTGCTCAGTTGGGGACACTTCATTTCCAGCACAATCATCGACTTGATTGCACAGATATTATTTAAACTGAACTAAGCTGGACAATGCCATTACTAAATTCAATAATGAAATGCATTCAGCAGATAATTGAGTGTTAAATCCTGTCATTTTACATTATTGACAAAATTTGCCTATTTTGATATTGTGCAGTGCTTTGTTACAATTTGTATTGTTAAAGGCGCTATATAAATAAAGGTGACTTGACTTGACTTGACATGTATTAGGTTCCTTTAAACTAGTACTTCCATAAATAAATAAATAAATAATGCTTAGGTACAACATAGATCTATCAACGTGTTCATGTTGTATTGCAAAACAATGTTGCTGCTATTGAGGTGGGATATGGTTATTGTTAGGAACAGGTTTGGTGGTCTGTTTAGGTTTAGGTTTAGGTTAAGGTGTAAGGGTAGGGTCAACGGTGTAATTATAGATGTAACTATATAAATTAAATACAATCTACACAAAGTTTTATATATATATATATACAGTATATATATATATATATATATATATATATATATATTACAATGTAAAAAACATGCATGTACACAATAAATGCATTGTATCAAAAATTATTATTTTGAATGTAAGTACATAGTAAGTACACGGCCCATAAAATGTGTGTGTGTGTGTGTGTGTGTGTGTGGCATGAATGACACCCTTTCTCACACTAGAACAACCCCTGTTCACCAAATATACTTCACCCCATCAAACGCACCATCTGTTAATTACGCTAATAGAACAAAAAACAAAAAAAGAGTATGCAAGTATCCAATCAGTGTGAACCCGCACCTTTTGTTTCTCTAGCTATGTTCAGAATAGCATATATAATGTCCACAATATGCAGATTTTATAAAATGATCAACTGTACAGTACACAGAATATCATATCACAATGCAATGCACCCTATTTCTCTTCATTTCCAGTGTGATGGATGAACCGGAAGTCATAATATCTTTATATCTGATCGGGCTGCCAATAGTTTTGAAATGTTTACCATTGCTAAATGCATTCTAATGTGTTAAAGGACAGTGTACAGTGTATACTGCACAGCATGCTGTTAATAACTCTTCTAATTCCCAGGAATCAGTGCTATTTGAGGCAGATCTTCCTCATGGTAAATTCCCCGTCGACCCCCTGGAGCCGTCGTATGCATTAACAAACGTATTTTTTGTGTGACTGCGATCGATCCCTTTCCTTAATTGATATTCACAATTCTAATCTTCACTTATAAATCTGTGCAGCTATCGATCACATAAAATTATATACAGCCCCCACCCCAAACAAATGTGCCAAATAAGCATTCTTGTGATGTTAAGAAAACATAATTTAATGCTCATATTGTGATAGTAATTATATTACCGCAGTCAAGCAGGAGGCTATCTGAGACATAATCAACGTTATAAACACAAGTTATAGTATCAGAGTGATTCCTCTGGGAATCCAGAGTGAGAGGCGGAGGACAGCGTGGCTGCTTGCCCAGAATTGAGCACTGTTTTCACAGCAGGGTGCACGACGTTAACCCCTAACCACCACATTTGTGCTGGTGCTCAGCCAACAAAGGGCTGTCAGGAGTGAAGTCATTAACCTTATGATGCTCCTGCTGATGGCTCTTAGATTGGTGGAGAGGAGAGATCGAGGGTCAGAGAGGTATTGAGATGGAGAATATGGAACGGACTTGCATTAGGTGTAAAAGTGATACATTACCACAAAAAAAGGAAAGGAAATAATGAGCATGAAAGAGCTCTGGGGGAAACTTGGAAGAGCAGGAATTAAACTAACTAAAAGCAGTGGTGCTATCAATTAAACTACTGTGACATTGGCTCTGTTCTTTTCAGATTTGCATCCAAGGCTTATTGGAAATGCATGCTTGTGGCGACGTTTCTGCGACACTCCTTTACTGCACATTTTGGGATAGTTTCAAAGTGAAATGTCCTGCAAGTGGCACTAAAACATGCATTCAATATATGAACGTAGCCATGTTTTTATTATATTGGTACAGGCATGTATTTCTGTGTTTTTATTATGTTGCTTTAGGTACATATTGTGGCAGTTCAGAATTCAAATGTGCGTTGAGTGTCAAAATACAAACAAATGCTCTATCGTGTTGGAAATTAAAAACCCACTACACCAAACCCGACCCTGTACCTACCTGATAGGACTAATGAATGCAAAAGTGATATAAAAACACATCTGCTGATGCAACCCTGCTCTTTCAACCTGCTTATATGCGGGTTTGAGCTGTTTTGTCGAACCGAAGTTTAACAGGATTCATTCGTACTTCACCTCACAAGTGCAACGCCGTATCAGGTGAGCTACTGAGCAAACATACTGCGTTAGAAACCCACACATTTGACGCTGGATATGCGATGCTAACGTTCAAAAATAACAGCTTTCAAATCTTGCAGCATGTTAAAACTGTTTTGAAGTCATAAAATAATTGTGGGAAAATGTGTCTTTCTTAATCAAAACTGTGTAAATCATACTTTGTGTAAAAAGGAGTAAATGTTGTTAGAGTTTTACTGCCTCTAGTGTTCATTTCAACTGGAAACGTCCATAGTAAAGAGAAGCCAACATAGGATAAAAACACATTTGATGAAACAACCCAGTAGCGTTTTTTACCCACCACGCAAGGCATGCAATTGTGTGAGGCCCCCCGCAATTTTTTTGCTTAAGGCCCTGCATAATGTTAACCCACCCCTGAAACAACCATGCCATTTTAGCATGCTTCTAGAGGTCTTTGAGCTTTTGTATTAAGTGTCATGACTCCAGCGTGTAATGCTGTACCAGGTGAGATACTAAGCAAGTTTACCACATCAGAAAAGCCATTCATATGGAGCTGGTTATGTGCTGCAAACATGACAATCTATTAATTTACAAATAATGAATTATGTTAAAAGTGTTGAGGTTATAACACAGTATTGAGAATGAAACCACACGAACATAAATTTCTAGTCATTGATATCCTGCCCCTGCAATCCAAGTCTGTGTGAAAAGGAATAAATTATATTGATGTTTTACTGCCACCAGTGTTCATATGTAAACTGCAGTGTGTTGTGTGTATAGGTAAGTTTCACAAAAATGCAGGTAGAACTATGTTTTTCCAATGAGATGTTGACTTTTTAAAGAAAGCATGACTGCAGTTTGTCTACTGCCAGTGATGAGCTGCTTATAGAATGGCAATTGTTTTTTCCAACACTGGAAATGAGTGACTCATGCTGGTCAAGGTTGGTCAATGCTGCTTGGTGGACCAGCATAGCTGAGCAGTTCACCAGTTGATTTTTTTTATATACAGTATAGATAGTGTTCCTGTGTGGCTCAGTGGTAGAGCATTGCGTCAGCAGCGCAAAAGGTTGTGGGTTCGATTCCCAGGGAACACACATACTAAAGAAAATGTATAACCTGAATGCAATAGTCAGTCGCTTTGGATAAAAGCGTCTGCTAAATGCATAAATGTAAATGTAAATATATACTGATTGACCAAATCTATATTGTTGAATAAGCTAGTCAAGAAGCCTTGATAAAATACCAGAGCATAATCATTCCATGGATCAGCAAGAAATGTGGTATTGCCTAGGGGTTATTTTCTGTATTCTGCAGCATTTTCCAAGAGTTTGTCTGGACCTGTGCATAACCAAAAAAGTACAAGAACAGTTCTGAGATGAGAAAAGCAGATGTATCAAAGGATTGTATTGTATTGCTAGGTATGCACTGTACATCCTGTGAGCACAAAAGCCCTAAGCCCTAAACTCAAGAGCCATTTCAGTGAGTCATTCACTCACTTAATGCTTTTAAAAGCCTGGACTACCAGTGGAAACCATGCCCCCTGGAGCTGTAAGATCCTCTATAAGACAGCAGAGTTGGCCAATTAGAGCCCAGTTAGGCTCCTCTCAGTCATTGGGATTGGTTGTAAACGCACCAGGAATTTTTGACCAAGCTCAAATGAGCTTAAAGTGACAGCTTTGGGTGATTTCTTCTTACCAGCAATTCAATATTAAAAAGGGACACAGACTTTTAACACAATGTTTTAAATGTACGCTGAGGGTAATCTTGGATATGTGTGGGAACATACAAAAAAGGCTGTATTTCTGTGTGTGTGCATGCGTGTGCGTGCGTGTGCGTGTGTGTGTGTGTGTGTGTGTGTGTGTGTTTGTATGTGAGTAGAGAGAGAGATTCTTCAGATGTGATGTGGCTCATGTGACTAATAGTGGAGGCAGACAGAAATAAAGCAGCTCAGAGCAACAGGCTCTCTAATAAAAACCAGATAGAAGCAAGTATGGAGACAGCATACAAACAAATTATCTCCTCAACTGAAATGCAATGAAACACACAATCCAATCAGACAAACATGATGAACCTCTCAATGTTTATGGATACCGATGCACATTGAAAGTGCAATTAATTTGAATTTCAAGTGCCACATTAAAGGTCTAGTTGTTTAAGTTTGTTTGTGTGTTCCATGTCCCATCTTCCGTTCATCAGCTACGCACAGAGGGGGATATTAGCTAAACATGTGCTAATATCTGAAAATGACATTTGTCTGCACATGCTGTGCTATTTTAGGACCCAATTCACCACAGAAATTATGCAAATAAGGTCATAGTGAAACAAACTCTCTATACATTGCTAAATACAATTTCCACAATGCAATTCCCCATGTATGTGTGCTATAGTATACGTTTTAGAGGATGTAGCCGATCATTGCAATTAAAGCATGCAGTGGACCAGAGAAATTATGTAAATTATATACATACAAATAAAAAAAATGTATAACCTGAATGCACTGTAAGTCGCTTTGGATAAATGTGTCTGCTAAATGTAAATAGACCAAACAACTGTCTCTGTAACAATCTCAAAATGATTCGTGTCTGTGTTGAAATAAAACCGGAAGTGGATTTAAAACAGAAATTCATCAAATTACACGAGAAGCCCATTTTAAATGTAATTCTGTTCCCTTCATTTATATCTGCCATCTTTATTTATTTACTTATTTATTTATTTCTACAATTTATTTAAATATATTTTTATTAAAATGCTAAAACTAAATCTTTGTAAACTAAATGTCTATTTATTTTATTTGTATTTATTTATTTATATTTGTTTATATAATATATAGTCCACTGTTGAAATTATAGTATCAGAATCAGTTTATCAACATTTTTTATCAACATTTAGACAGCTAGTTCATGGATGGTTAGTAATTAAGAAGCATATTTTTGCTCTGAAACAAAACAAAAACTTATCCTAGGTCTTCTTATAGTTATCTAGCTCCACATTGTCCTTTCTAGCTTCCTGACAAGTTAACTTTAACCTTTAACTGTATCTTTTAATTGAACCCTTTAGGTGACTAGCCAGTGGTGCAATGTTGATCATACTGCATGCCTCTTTTTCTAAGTTATTCACAATATTCCAGAGAAACACTTTTATTGAGAGCTCGCTGGGCAGAAGTCCAGACACCCTCAAAGAATTTGAGGGGAGAAAAACTGACCTTAGAGCATATTGTGCTAAAGAAACAGCATGAAAGTGGTAAAAATAATTGATTATTTGTTTTCCTTTATTTTAAATACTTTTAATAAAAAAAATTATCTTGTGACTGCCTTGATAGTGTGATTTATTTACTCTTGAGTGATGTTCAAAATACATTTTTACAGCATATCTAAGGATAAAAACACAAACTCCTTTTTATGTTATTAAAATGTTGTTTATTAAGTACATGCTGAAGGTCCGAGCCCTTAATCCCTGCCTATACACACCTCATACACAGGTGGTAAAGGACGTTCTTCAAGTAAATGTCATGCAAGCTAAATAGGCATCGCAGCTACAGCGGAGGGCTGAGAAGATGAGGACAGTCAAATTGAGCTATTACAATAAGCAGCTGCTTATCTGCAGGATACCAAGGTGCCCCTCTGGGTCGGGGCATGAACAGATGAGGGTGAGGGCTAAAGTTGCACCCCCTGCCCATGCACCTCCACCACCCAAGCCCTCGCCCTCCTTCTTTTATCTGAAGGGCAAATCACTACAATGTAAGACTCAAAGTGAAATATATACCACGAGGCATTCATTTTTTTATCAAGAGAGAAATGCATGATAATCATTTTCTTTATATTCTGATTTTTTATTTATTTTATTTTTTATTGTAATGGAAATGGATTGGTGAGGTAGCTGGTAGGATATTGAGGATCCGTGTGTTGAACAAAGCGGCAGTGATAAAATATTTTATCTGTTCATTGTGGATTTTTCCTTCTTCAGCTTTGATATTAGTTGTACTTTTTAGGCCACAAAGTGGTAAAACAACTTATATTGAAGCCAGTCTGCCAAACTGACAGCTTGTGGAACGTACGACTCGATGTAATAGTGTGGCTAAGCACCGCCTCCACAAAAGATGATCAACACCTGCTTCTACATTGCTGTCTGTTTAGCCCTGCCCACAGATTCCACATCACTGCCTGTTTAGCCCCTCCCACATATTCCACATCACTGCCTGTTTAGCCCCTCCCACCGATTCAACATCACTGCCTGTTTAGCTCCTCCCACATATTCCACATCACTGCCTGTTTAGCCCCTCCCACCGATTCCACATCACTGCCTGTTTTGCCCCTCCCACCGATCCCACATCACTGCCTGTTTAGCCCCTCCCACAGATTCCACATCACTGCCTATTTATCCCCGCCAACCAATTCCACATCACGGCCTGTTCAGCCCCGCCAATCCATTCGCACATGTAATGTAAACTACGCAAATCTACGCAGAAACCAAATGATAAAGATGCTCCAAAGACAACGAGATGCTTTTCAGTGCAAAGATGTGGAACAACAGAGTTTGCATTGCCTTCCTTCTGATCCCAGTGTTTGGAAAGAGTAGATTAACTTTATTTGTAATGAAGATCCAGAACACGTTAGTAAGAACTCGGTCCTTTGTTCTTTTCATTTTACTGCGGATTCGTTTACAAACGAGGAACAATTTGATGCAGGATGTTTATAATTGAAACTAGAAGACGAATATATTGGATCTGACAGTAATTTTGCAAAACACAAGTGTGAGTAACTGTTTTCATTACATGATCACTATTGCTTTGTCTGTTATTACAGATAGTTTGATATGAATATTTATGCGTTTTTAACCTGAATCACAGCAGCGTCCATCTGTGAAGGATGTACACTGTCAAACACTCACAACTATCAGCCAATCACAGCAGTGGGTGTTTACTTCCGAGTCTACAATCCTCCTGGCCTATTCAAACAGAGCGTTCTGATGAGGGGGTCAAAAACTGGACAGAAAATGGCCTATTACTTCTAAATTCTGATGTTTTTGATGCTAAAATCTTGATAACATTATAAGTGAACCTCAGAGAAGAGTAAAAAATGAAAAACAAAGGTAGTTAACGACCCCTATAAACATTATTTTGTCAAGTGGTACAGTTAACTTCAGCTGATCATAAAACGGGGTTGATGCCAATATACTTTCTGATAACTTGATCAGGAGGCTGTAAGATTCTTAGTTTCGGAAATTTCTGATCAAGAATTAAGTGTTCAAAAAACAGCTGGTGTATAACTGTGGGAATCAAGACAGATGTCAGAATCTGTGGTCAATCTGAAACTGTAGCCTTGAGTGTGTGCTTTTCTGAGGAACTCTTTTCCAAAACAGCCAACTGAGAGGAAGGCGAAAATAAAACATTATGAAGAATTTACACATTGAGACCCAAATAGACGTGGATAGATGCTCACTTAGTTACTGTAAGTCCTGCCCACTCTCGTGAGAAATAGCACACAGTAGGGTCAGCTAAAAATAGCTCTTGAGCAGTCATGCTAAAGAAGGTAAAGAGAGACATAGGCGTAATGCAGCCCATGTGTGTGTAAGATGTGGTGTGGAGAGTGTGTCTGATGTGTCACAAGCACTCATCAGAGCTTATGGGCAGAAGCAGACAGTAGGGGGTTCGAAATACAGAGAGGTCTGGATCCATGCCACCATCCGCCTATGCCGCCCACTCTCACCCCCGCCTCATAAACTCGCACAAAAACAGGACTATCACATGACTGGGTAAATACCTTCTATCCCTTCATCATCGTTTATTCTCCCTTTCTCCCCCTGACCTGATTCAGACGCTGTTTTTGGGCTGCTAAGGCACGATTATGACTTCCTCCCACGATAGGAGGAAAACAAATCCAGATAGTGTGTGTATGTGTGTGTTTAGCCCACAGATCCACCGCTCTTCCTGGCCAGGGACTTTCCAGTGCAAAACCCCACTGAGCTGGAGTCAGCGGTTCAGACTGCGTGTCATGTGCAGATCACACAGAGGGCACCCTGGGGTGATAGAACCAATCAGAGATCATAATGGGCCAGTCCATGGTACAGCAGCATTAATTGTACTTAATATATGTCAGTTTGGAACCTGTAAATTAGGCAATAATGGTGTTTTACTGAAGGTAAAGAACGATGTACATGAGAATCTCCCACAAACTGAAATTCTGAGTGTGGCCCATTGCTTTCCATAGGTTTTAATAAAAAAATGTAAAACAGATAGCATCCATTCTTTAATTTCATGAGACATGTCGAGAGCCCTTTAGACATGTTTCAGCATTACCCAGAGCACCAACATAGTTACGTGGACAAACGAAGGGGAGGAACTGGCAACACCTGCTCCACATAACTGGTAATCAAAGAAACACAGGAAAGGAACCGTGGAGTCCCAGTAAGATAAGTGCCGACATCATGCTGCCTTGCTCCCCTTCATCTGCCCCACTTACCACACACTGTAAATCCTCAGGGCACAACATATGGCCCACACATAAGCTCCAGGAATAAGTGGACCAGAGCACCTTCCCTCTTCACAAGAAAGCATCTTAATTATATGTACCTTTCCTGTAACAACGTACTGTAGATGTGATGCCAACAATTGAGACATGCTAAAGGGTGCAATACTGGCTAGTGTGGACCTCTGCTAGTGTGTGTTACTTAGTAGTTCTACACCTGGATGTATATTTCAAATGTTGCTCTGGGTCCAATTTATGAAACTACCCAATCTGGAGTAAGTTTCCCAAAAGCAACTAGGTCACAAGTTCCGTCGGTACCAATAGAGTTCAATGGAACTATCAACTATAGTTAGCTAACAATGATTTTGATTTTGGGAAAATCACCCCTGGTAAAATAGTGGCTTTTATTTTGGAGTAGCATACAAAAGAGTAGCATGGTTTACACACTTCTGCCTAACCTTACCATGATACCATCAAAAGAAGGTAAATGTGAGAGATCATTAGCAAAGTAGGCATTTAGGATTGATCACCATTGGCCTATTGCATTGTTGCTTTTCACAGTGGGTCGGTCAACTTTTCTGCCATTGTAAGGCCATTTTAAGGGTCTCACTGTATTTTAAGGTCTAGTTCTTTCTATTAACAAATCATTAGCTATGACTTTTGCCTAAACCCCGAATTTGCTACTTATTAATAGTTAACTATGTAGTTGTTAAGTTTAGGTATAGGGTAGGATTAGGGATGTAGAATAAGGTCGTGCAGAATATGTGCTTTATAAGTACTAATAAACAGCCAATATTTTATAGACATTCAATAAGCAATTAGTTAATAGTAAGAATTGGTCCCTATACTAAAGTGTTACCATTTTAAACCACAGATACTGCCGTGTAGAGGCCATGTAGTTAATATTCTATAAAGCAGTTCTAGATACTTCACATACTCCATCTCCAGTGGGTGATCCAACGTCAGATGGAGGGCACCTAGAAGCAGGAGTATCAGGTCGTAACCTTAAGTCGTGTGTATATGTCAATGTTCATGGACACAAATAACAGGCTCCCGCTTCACATTTTCTGATAAATACAGTCTCCTTCATTGTATGGACCCCGGGAGGGGTGAAAAAAGCTCTGGCAGTATTTCCTCAGGATAACATGGAAAGTATTCTAACCATGGCTCACTTGCATCCTGTTGCGGGTCACCTTGGAAATCCAGTGTTGAGCAAATTCGGAACCAGTTTCATAGGTCAGGACATGGGGGAGTATGAAACTGTTAAAGTCTGTGCGTAAAACATCTGTACATATCTCAATACAATGGATAAAAAAGTGGTGGCCATGAAAGACCACGTCTAGTAGCCAGGTCCATCATTGCACAACACAAAACGTAAATACTCTTCATGTTCATCATGTTCAAAAGTGACTCACATACATGTTTTATCTTATGATCTTGTCACTTTTCTGATTCCTAATGACAATTTTGAGTTTTAGCACAGTCGCTAGCACAGTTAACTGACGGCTAAGCAGTTGAACCATGTAAATCTGATGAGCTCCATAGTTATAAAGGCTGGTGCTCAAAAAACAAAGAGCAAAATATACTGTTTTGTAACACTTTAGTATAGTGACCAATTCTCACCTTTAAATAGTAGCATATTAGCATGCCTATTTTTAACATTTTGGCTGTTTATTAGTACTTATAAAGCACATATTCTGCATGACCAAATTCTACATCCTTAATCCAACCCAATACCTAAACTACACAACTAACTTCCTATCTATTAATAAGCAGCTAATTGGGGGTGTATTGAGGCACAATTCGTAGTTAATGACTTGTTAATGGTGAGAATAGGACCTTAAAATACAGTGTGACCCACTTTTTGAGTACTTGACTGCAGTTTGGCTTATTCCTATTTTGTTTTGCTTTACTAACCACCAATTTGTCATTTGTTGATATTTTGGTCCATTTTAAGTGGTACATTTATTACAGGGAAAATCCAGCTGGATTTAATTCACTTGTTCAAGGGGAACAATAGTGACAGTTTATGGATCACTCTTTGCAGGATCTGAACATTTAACCTTTATTCTTTTTACAGAGTTTGAGAGGTCAGTGGCCACAAGTTCCAACCACAGAAGTCTATAGTCATTTTCCACTGTTTACTTTGGTGTCGACAGTACAATTTTTACAACGTCTGTTGAAGCATTATTTGAATGAGCTACCATTTTGTTTCATGCTGGTCTATTATAGGTTTTATTACTTCAGGCAAAGATATAAATGAACAGTCTCCTCATTGGTTTCTACTACTTTTGTGAAACCTGTTGTATGAGAGAATTGGACTATACATTTGTGGTTAGTGAGATAGGTAGGGAGAATGATTAATCTGTCATCCCAAATAGCTTCCTGATGGACTCCAGAATCCCACATCACTGAGCCACCTGCTAACATCTCTCCCCGAAGCCAGCAGTCTATGTTGAGTCTCCGCCTGTCTCTGTCTGTCAGCCTTGGTTCCCAGATGGACCAGTGTGGTCCAGTGTGACCACATCAGTGAACTCAGCATTAGGGGAAATAAAGAGAGCCAGCAAACTCAAGCCTTTTTTATGAAGTATTCCCAACATCTGAGTGGGTAAAGTATTGAGAGCTACATACACAGCAGGACTCACTTCTATTTGCCCCCTCTCCAGGCGATGTGGGCTATGTGAAGGCAGACCCCTGTAACACCTGTAAAATGTGCGAACTCATTTCAGCCGAAAACCCCCCAAAAGATCCCAGCCGCTTCACATCAGGATGCCTTTAATTCAGATTTTGACATGGAATATACTATAACACTGAGTCTGGCCAGGTGTGTTAGCTTTGCTGACTCTAGCCACCCACCTGCTTTCTAGCCATTTGCAGTGTCGGCCTGCATGATCTCATAGTAACCTAATACCACTATGCCCAGTCATAGCCCTTCCTGCCAAGAAGAACTTGCACATAGAACTTTTGAAGTGGCATGGTCATGGATGAAGTCATCTCTTTGAGTCAGCAAGGCAAAGAGCATAACAATTCTGAGAAATATTTTTATAACACATCCTACCAATGCACTCTGTGGATGTTAAAGGGGTCCTATCATGCTTTTTCACTTTTTCAACTTTGGTTAGTGTGTAATGTTGCAGTTTGAGTATAAAAAAAATTATAAATCTGGAAAGTTACAAAGTCCAATCTAAAGATATTCTCTTTAACAGAAAGCATGTTTCAAGAACTACAACAAATGGCTTGTCCGGATATTGTGAAGTCACAATGTCACTCATTTAAATAATTCCTGTACATGGAATATGCATAGAAGGGGATGAGGCCTTGTAGAGCTGCGCTAGATAGGACAAAGAAGAAGAGCTGCTTTAGCTGATTTTCATGGTGAAACGATACTTTTTGTTCCACCCCAGTTCCAAAAACCCATTGTTTGGCCTTCATAATGAGGACAAACTTTTTATTAAACATGATAACCATAATGTTTACCTGTGTGCTCCACATTTTACAGAGGAGAACAGTATGGAAAAGTTGACACATTGTTAATATTTATAGCCGGGCAGAAGAAACTCATGGTTATGATAAGGGGTGTGTCATTTCCGGAACACACTCTAAGCCAAACTCAAACTCAGATCCTGGAGAGCCACAGAGCCGCAGAGTTTAGATTCAACCCTAATTAAACACACCTGATTCAACTTATAAAAACCTTCAGGCTTATGTGAAAACTAAAGGTGTTGGAGCAGGGTTGGAACAAAACTCTGCTGGGCTGCGGCCCTCCAGGAACTGAGTTTGACACCCTGATCGAAGCGGTTCGCTAAACACAACTCACTGGGCCAGCCAACCAATCAATGCACATTTCGTACTTCGGACGGAGGGGCTTCATCGAAGCTAAATGGCGTGTTTGAGACAGAATGGGAGGAGATGTGCTGCAATCATTTAAAATATATGAAAATATTGCATTTTTGGAACAATCGAACATGAAAACCTATTCTAGTACTCACTAAAAATCTAATTAAGAATTTTTAAGGGGAATAAATATGACCTCTTTAATTATATGTCTAAATGTTGAGTTTTGCTTAATAAAAATGATGGATCCATTATGCGTCTATACACAAACACAAACTAGTTTAAGACAGATGTTTGTACTTCATGGCTCTTCAATACAAACCCACACATAGTCTTTCACACATACTACACTCCAGAACTTTTTTCTCAGTTTTTCTTCTCTTACAGATACACTTTCTCAACCCTTCTTAGAGAGACTACTAAAGGTCTCAATAGTTATACAGAAAGCATGGCCTATATATTTTGGACTTCATCCATTTTGTGAACATCAAAAATATTTGGCATGTCTCACTCTCCAGAGCTCCAACCATAACATCTTCCTCCACTGAAGAACACTTATCCAGGCTGTTCCTTGAATGGATTCAGGTTTCCTTCCGGCTACGGATTTTCCCCTGAGGAGACTCAGCCTCCTTGTCTGGACATATTTGAGAAAACCAAGGCCTTGTTTTCAATAGTTTCATGACATTTTATTTTGACAATTAGACTATAAACCTCTGTTTGGCCCAGATGGCTCCAGCTGATCCCTAGCAACGGAGTGTATTCCAAAACAAGCTGCTCGCAAACATGATTGAGCAAAGTGTGATTTATTGGGATATTTACAAATGTTTGTAATCATCTTGTACTAGTCAATAAGTTCAAGCCGGTTGTGTTGCGAATACAAATTCTCCAGACTGTCCTTCTTTTAGATTGGCTAAAAGGAATGGTCCTAAATGTTTCGTTCTTTGGTTTATCCTGATTTTAATTTGGTCATGTTCAGAATCCCTGTAGTATACTTTAGTTGTCATGTGTTTTATGGATCCAAAGTTACAATGTACAGTGGAGCCAAGTGAATGACTTCTGACCAGCACGTTTTGATGACTACATTTGTAATGTAATCTCTCTCTCTCTCCATTTTTTTCTTTCCCCAGACTTCTCTTCATAAATTAAGTCATGTCCACTCACATTTTAAGATCTGTCAGCTTTCAGAGGCTTTAGTAGACTGCAGTAGCTCATAGTCAAAACCAGGAACCTTCAATATGCAATCTTCAGTGTTTCAGATCCAAGACACACTCTAACATCAGGCAATACTCTGTGTGCCCAAAAATGATATTTATTGAAACTGAACTGCAAAAATTCGTCATTCATGTGTTGCTATGGCATCATAGGAGCTCAAATGACCACCCACGTTTAAATAAGTGTCTATTCAACTGTAAACTGTAAAAAATTATCATGATTTTAACGGTAAAATACTGTAAAAAGTTAACGGTAATTTCTCCAACTGTATATGGTGAAAAACTATAATGGACACTTCATTTTAATGTCCAATTTTACGGCAAAATACAGTTTTTGGTACATATAATTTAGTCAAAAACGTAAATTAACACCCAGTATTGCATGCATTACATTTTCACTGTTTTTCTTAGTTTTTCTTATCATCTAATGTTGTTAAATTAATGTTGATTGCATTATTAAATTATCATGTGTGTTACCATGATGGTGTTTAGTGTTTTATGTGAATGACACTATCTATAAATGTATTTAAAAGTTGTTTGTGATGGGCTTAAGTTCATCATGTGACTTTCTCATTCACCTGCTTTTGTTGGTTATCAGTGTATTAAAAAGGTACCACACCTACCAGTGTTTCAATAGGTTGGTAAAATAACATTATATAAGTTATTGAAATAGATTTATAAAATGTAAATCTAAGTTAAATCCATATAATCTAAAATTTTGCTAAAGTATTCTTATGGTAAAATTCTGGCAACCACAGCTGCCAGTTTGTTTACCGTAAAGTTTACTTTTCTTTTTTTTACAGTGTATATGCTGTGATCTATTTCTATACACAGGTTAGCCGATCAAAACGGTGTCCATTTACATATACAAGTCTTAAAGGTGCAATCACCTTTATTCTATTGATCACATAAGGATGTAAAATGATTTTAACAAACATGTATTAACATAAACTATTTTAAGTGTTAATGCAGACATGAAGCTATGCAGAGGAGGTAGCTTTGCAGGCCTGAGGCCAGGAACTCTTTCTGGATCAACAATTATTCCAGGGGAAGTGGATCCAAGGATCCAACATTGGACCTGAAAGGATCTAAAAGTGCTGCAACTTTTCTTTTATTGCTTGATATTGATTTTCCAGCTTACCCTTCAACATACCACTCACATACACACAACCCCACTCATCCCATTACTGCTGAAGATCACAGGCTCTGTATTTGTTTTGTTGTGATTCTGCTTTGTGCTGCATTTCCATGTGATGGATCCATGCAGATGTTTAAAACTGAGTTTTCACGGGGAAGTGGATCTCGTAAGCCCCTGCAGCCGTGTCCTCGTGCTAACCCTTCACACACACACACACACACACACACACACACACACACACACACACACACACACACACACACAACACACACACACACACGGTGTCTGCGCTAGTCATCACTGCAATGCCTTGTGTTGTTTTAATGCCTATTGTTTCAGCACCGCTGCTGGCTATAGAGTTCACACACTATAAATGAGTCATAATTCATTGTGTTATTGTCCGTCCTCGGGGCTTTTCATTCACAAATACGACTGCCTGTAGAGGGAGCCGCTCAGCGCTGAATCTAATTGAGATGTTGAATGACAGACTGATGAATAAATTCTGCCTCATCTGTTTAGCCTTTATTATTAGGATCAAACAAATGTGTGTGTTCCAGTCCTAACTGAGTGTGTGTGGAGGTCATTTGGGTGGATCATATACCAGATTAAACAACTAAACTAGATTTACTGTAGCACTATGTGTTAAATATGTATGCAAACAAGGTCAAAATTACCACAAAAGTAAAATATTAATAATAATAATAAAAACACTTTACACTCTTATTTGGCATCCATTCGTCATCCTGCACCTTATTGTCTTCTCTCTCTCTGACTGTTTTTCTCCAGCATTTCTAGAGTCAGATGTTTTTGTCTTTCTTTCACTGCCACTGAACCAGTGACAATATCCGCCTCTGATAACCTCAAACTACATTCAGTCTGTCCAGCGGCTCACTGCTCACAAATAACCCCAGGCCAGACGTTTATTAGAAACTCAGCCCGAACTGATGTCCCTCCTCGGTGCAGGAAGAGCAGGAACTTCTGATATTAAAGTGGGGGAGGGAGGGGGGGTCCCGTATCTGGCCATCATATTCAAATCACAGCTCAGCTGCCCTCCTCTCTCTCTCTCTCTCTCTCTCTCTCTCTCCTTCTCTCTCTCTCATATTGTTTTGTTGTTGTTTTTCTCCAGACACTTAATGATATTTTATTATATATCTCCAGAATTTGTGATTATTGTTATCTTAAAATCTATTGATTTACTTATTAATATACTCACTCTGAAAAATAAGCATTATTTAGCATCAGTGATTCCAAGAAAAACCTTTCCATTCCACAAAGGTTCTTTATAGTTGGGGGGGGGGGGGGGGGGGTAGATTATTAAAATGTTATTCACATTATAATTTATTTTATTTTATTTTAAGTACTTCTCACATGAAGGTTCTCAAGGCTGTTTGTTGTTGTTATTATTATATTATTATTATTATCAAAATGAATATGATTTCAGACTCAAAATTTACCTCCAAATTTGAATTATATTAAATGTGGACACAGATACAGACTGTAATAAATTAATGACTGTTAAAAATAAATTAATGAAAGATTAAAATCTGAAGAAAAATAGCTGCCTCTTGAGCTCATGTTTCTTGGAAAGAAAAAGAAGAATTTCCAGAATACAGTCAAACGTATAATTATTATTAAATTATTTTTTACGTCATATTCATAATAAATATAAGACATTGTATATACGATTTTTTAACTATGATAAAATTTGCCGAACATAAAAATAAAAAGCTTGTGACCTAAAAAAATACAAAAATAAATCTGAAATAAATGAATTTACATAAACCGTTTTCTCAAGAAATGTGAGCACGCATGAATGTATGTGAGTGTCTATTTGTTATTAGTCAAAATGAATCTTTAGAAATCTTCTTTACCATACCCAAAACATGTTTTCAGATAAACTGAATGTGTCAGCATTGCTCCAGTGCTGACTTGTTCCAGTCCTTCTACTAAACAAACACTCCCTGAACCACAGCCAGGACACGGGAGTGAGAAGTGCCTCCTCTGCCCAGCGCCGGAGTCCATGAGGGGGACTGAGTAGCCCCTCCTCCCAGAGCGGGAACTTCATGGTCTGCGGCTGTTTGTTTGGCCTTTCTGCACTATTTCCAGTGGCTGTAGTATCAAGAAAAGGCACAACATGACATTCTGATGAACCTGAGAACAGGAGAGTCATGCTTACTGTATGTCTCTGCCATGCGTGACTCAGACCGAAGGATGAAAACACTTATTCTGGGATGACCACTTCATCTCACATGGACCATACACTTCGAAATAAAGCTATAATAAGCTTTGCAGAACAAGAAAACATTGATTTAACTTTACCTACAGTTGCTTCAAAATGTTTACTACATTTGTTATAAAACCTAAAATACATGTGAATAGGCGCAAATTCAATGCAAAAATTTGATTATGCCCATTTGTCATGGCAACATGTATCTGAATTGACCTTATTTTAACTTATTATATATATACAAATTCTTTTTTTCAGTTAAAGGTTATAATGTTATAATGCTAGCAAATAAATATGGAAATGCTTGGACAGTATAAAAATTTATTCTAACAAAATATTGACTGGGTGGACATTGGGTTGGTTGGGGTCAGGTATTTTGTGCTAAAACATGCCCATACAATGAAGCCCAGTTATGTATTGATTATATATACATGTGAACAATGTAAAAGCACAATACAGGACATGACTGCGGTGAGCAATGAGTCCGTTCACTATGTATAACACAGTTTGCTCTGTCCTGGGTCATGATGTACTGGCACTCCAGAATACTGGCACACCAGTACTGGGCCTGGCGTCAGACTGCTCCGCCCAGTCTGACTGCCGGGGGTGCTTGGAGGATTCCACCAGGGTTCACCGTCCGGGGAACTGAACTGGGGGAGAAAAAGGCGCTCGTATCCCCGGGTGAGGGGGAATGGCGCAGCAAGCGTGACACCGGCCAGTTCTTCCCGCCCATTACTTACCCAACACACGGGAAGAAACTGGCTCAACGCGGAGATTGTAGAATCTGGGAATCAGGCCATACGGCCACCTAGCCCAGTACAGGGGCTGACCGGAGACCCGGGCGAGCTAACACCAGTACTGGGCCTGGCGTCAGACTGCTCCGCCCAGTCTGACTGCCGGGGGTGCTTGGAGGATTCCACCAGGGTTCACCGTCCGGGGAACTGAACTGGGGGAGAAAAAGGCGCTCGTATCCCCGGGTGAGGGGGAATGGCGCAGCAAGCGTGACACCGGCCAGTTCTTCCCGCCCATTACTTACCCAACACACGGGAAGAAACTGGCTCAACGCGGAGATTGTAGAATCTTGCGAAGGTGTTCGGTGTCGCCCAGCCCGCAGCTCTGCAGATGTCTGCCAAAGAGGCGCCGTGCGCCAACGCATGGGAGGAGGCAACACTCCTGGTGGAGTGAGCCCTCACCCCCAGGGGGCACGGCTCGCCTTGCGACTGGTACGCCAAGGCGACGGCCTCCACTATCCAGTGGGCCAACCTCTGTTTGGAGACAGCCTTCCCTTTCTGCTGCCCTCCGTGGCAGACAAAGAGCTGCTCGGAGCTTCTGATGCTCCGGGTGCGGGTCACGTATATGCGCAATGCTCTTACGGGACACAGCAACGCTAAGGCTGGATCTGCCTCCTCCGAGGGCAGTGCTTGCAGGTTCACCACCTGATCGCGGAAGGGCGTGGTGGGAACCTTGGGCACGTATCCAGGCCGGGGTCTCAAGACAACGTGAGAGTAGACCGGCCCGAACACAAGGCACTCTTCGCTTACCGAAAACGCCTGGAGGTCCCCGACCCGTTTGATGGAAGTGAGCGCGGTCAGGAGCGCTGTCTTAAGAGACAGGAACTTCAGCTCGACTGAGTCCAGCGGCTCAAAGGGGCCCCTCTGAAGTCCAGCCAGGACGATAGAGAGGTCCCAAGAGGACACCAGGGGAGGCCTGGAGGGATTCATCCTCCTGGCCCCCTTCAGGAACCTCACGATGAGATCATGCTTTCCCAGGGACCGGCCGTCCACTGCATCGTGGTGAGCCGCAATAGCGGCTACATACACTTTCAAGGTGGAGGGTGACAGCCTACGCTCCAACCTTTCTTGCAGGAAAGAAAGCACTACTCCAATCGTGCATCTTCGGGGGTCTTCTCGGCGAGAAGAACACCAGGTCGCGAACAGACTCGATTTCAGTGCGTAGGTTTGCCTTGTTGAAGGAGCTCTAGCCTGAATGATGGTCTCTACCACCGCCGGTGGTAGACCAGTCAAGTCTGCCGCGTCCCGTCCAGGAGCCACACATGGAGGTTCCATAGATCTGGACGCGGGTGCCATATGGTGCCGAGCCCCTGAGAAAGGAGGTCCTTCCTCAGAGGAATGCGCCAGGGAGGTGCTGTCGCGAGGGAAATGAGTTCGGGAAACCAGGTCCGGGTGGGCCAATGGGGCGCAACCAGCAGGACCTGCTCCTCGTCCTCCCTGAGCTTGCACAATGTCTGTGCGAGTAGGCTCACTGGGGGAAACGCATACTTGCGTAAGGCCCGAGGCCAGCTGTGTGCCAGTGCGTCTGTGCCGAGGGGGCCCTCGGTCAGGGAGAAGTACAGCTGGCAGTGGGAGGACTCGGGGGAGGCAAACAGGTCTACCTGAGCTTCCCCGAATCGACTCCAGATCAGCCGGATCGTCTCGGGATGGAGTCGCCACTCTCCGGGGAACGTGAGCTGTCGTGAGAGCGCGTCGGCCGCACGATTGAGCCGCCCCGGGATGTGAACAGCACGCAGTGACTTGAACTGCGTGTGACTCCAGAGGAGGAGATGGCGGGCGAGCTGTGACATGCGGTGTGATCGTATACCCCCCAGCCGGTTGATATACGAGACCGCCGCAGTGTTGTCCGTGCGGACTAGCACGTGCTTGCCCAACAGCAGTGGCCGGAACTGCCGCAAGGCTAAATGCACTGCCCACAGCTCCAGGCAGTTGATGTGCCAAAGCAGTCGGGGCCCTGTCCAGAGCCCCGAGGCTGCCTGCCCGTTGCATGTAGCGCCCCAGCCCGTGCTGGAGGCATCTGTTGTGACAACAGTATGCCGGGACACTTGTTCTAGGGGCACCCCGGCCCGTAGAAAGGCAAGGTCTGTCCAGGGGCTGAGGGAGTGGCGACACTGCTGGGAGATACCTACTCGCAGTGTACCGCGGCGCCATGCCCACCTCGGGACCCGGGAGTGTAGCCAGTGCTGAAGTGGTCTCATATGAAGCAATCCGAGTGGCGTGACTGCAGCTGCGGATGCCATATGCCCCAGGAGCCTCTGAAACTGTTTCAGTGGTACCACATTCCTGCCTCTGAAGGAACTCAGGCAGTTCAGCACTGCTTGGGCACGTTCCTCCATGAGGCGTGCCGTCATACTCACCGAGTCTAACTCCACACCGAGAAAAGAGATTCTCTGCACAGGGGAGAGCTTGCTCTTTTCCCAGTTGACCCGAAGCCCCAACTGGCTGAGGTGCCGGAGCACCAAGTCCCTGTGATCGCCCAACTGCTCTCTGGATTGGGCTAGGATAAGCCAATCGTCGAGGTAGTTGAGGATCCTGACGCCCACTTCCCGTAACGGGGTAAGGGCGCCCTCTACAACCTTCGTGAACACACGGGGAGACAGGGAGAGCCCGAAGGGGAGGACCCTGTACTGCCATGCCCGACCTTCGAACGCAAACCGTAGAAACGGTCTGTGTCGCGGAAGGATCGAAGCGTGAAAGTAAGCGTCCTTCAGGTCGATCGCTGCAAACCAATCCTGGGGCTGAATGCATTTGATCATGCGCCTGTGCGTCAGCATCTTGAACGGGAGCTTGTGCAAAGCTCGGTTCAAGACTCGCAGATCCAGGATTGGCTGAAGGCCACCACCTTTCTTGGGTACGATGAAGTAAGGGCTGTAAAACCCCTGCCTCATCTCGGCTGGAGGGACCGGCTCGATTGCATCCTTTGCCAGGAGGACAGCAATCTCCTCGCGCAAGACAGGGGCGTTCCGGACTGCCACCGACGTCTCGAGAACGCCGTTGAACTTGGGAGGTCGCCTGGCGAACTGAATCGCGTAGCCGAGTCGAATTGTGCGCGTGAGCCAGCGAGACAGGCTGGGCAGCGTGAGCCACGCCTCCAGTCGCTGTGCAAGCGGCTCCAACGGCGCAATCGACGTACCTGTGGTGGTGCAGCGAAAGGGAGTAGGGGTGGATGGCACAGAAGGCGGTGCGTTCTGAGGCATCCTCACCGAACTCCCTGGGTCCCGAACGGGACTGGCCAGAGGTGCGTGGGGAGGAATGTCGTCCCCGAACCGTACTCTCTTGGCTACTGGCAAAATGGGTCGTGGGCGAGAGTGAGGAGGCAGGGCGTCGCACACTGTCGTCCCATGGACCTGAGAACCCGGAGGAAATGAAAATTGCTCTTTCTTTGAGAAGGTGGGTACCGCTGGCCCTTGGACCAGCGGCGGAACAGAAAAAAAATGAAACAGAAGATTCTCCTCCCGGCCCTCCACCGGGGGAAGGAGCGGCGATGTTCTCGCCGTCTCCTGAGAAAGAGCAAACTCCAACATCTCCGGGTTGCCCGCGTCAGGGCCGCTTCGTCGATTTCCTGGACGACTTGGGGCCGGTTTGGGACGCGGGGGGCGCCGCTCTCCTGCGAGAGGCTCGGCGCACCGGCCTATGTGTCGATTCAGCCTGGGGCGGAGCAGCTCTGGAGGATGCAGGAGGGCGCCCACGGCGACGAGCAGACTGAGGCCTGGCCCCGGGGGCAGCGGTGGATGGTGCCTCACGCCGGGGCAGGATGTGCTGGATCGCCTCGGTCTGCTGCTGTACCGCCGAGAACTGCTGGGCGAAGCCCTCGACGGTGTCGCCGAACAGCCCTCCCTGGGAGATGGGGGCGTCGAGAAAGCGTGCTTTGTCGACGTCCTTCATCTCTGCCAGGTTGAGCCAGAGATGGCGCTCCTGGACCACCATGGTGGACATCGCCTTCCCGAGGGACCGCGCCGTGACTTTCGTCGCTCGTAGAGCGAGGTCAGTCGACGTGCGCAGCTCCTGCATCAACCCCGGGTCGGTACTACCCTCGTGCACCTGTTTGAGCGCCTTGGCTTGGTGAACCTGCAGGATAGCCATGGCGTGCAGGGCGGAGGCTGCCTGGCCCGCAGCACTGTAAGCTTTGGCCGCGAGAGCGGCTGTCAGTTTACAGGCCTTGGACGGGAGACGCGGACGGTTCCTCCAAGTGGCGGCGTTTCGTGGGCACAAGTGCACCGCGACCGCTCTCTCCACCTGGGGAATGCCCGTGTACCCCCTGGCCACTTCGCCGTCGAGGGTAGTGAGGACGGAGGAGGCGGACGAGCGGCTTCTGGCCGTGAAAGGGGCCATCCACGAACTCGTCAGCTCCTCATGCACCTCCGGGAAGAAAGGCACCGGGGCAGGGCGCAGTTGTGAGCCGCGCCCCGCTCCGAGAAACCAATCGTTCAGCCGTGAGGGCTCGGGACTGGGCGGTCTGTTGACCTCCAGCCCGATGCTCACGGCTGCCCGGGCAAGCATGGCCGTCAGCTCTGGGTCCGGTGCGGCGGTGGCGACAACACCCGAGGGGGGCAGCCCCACCGCACCTTCATCCTCAGAGGACGTGAACCCATCCCCCGATGCTGCGATCGACATCCTATCTACAGATGGCGCACCGAATGAAATGCTGGGCGCCCCGTGGGACAGACCAGCGAAATCACCCGGGAACCGGACGGGATGTTCGCTGCGTGAGGAGTAAGAGGTCCGTGGGGGCGTGCCCGGCGGAGAGGCTCTTACTGTAACCCTCAGATCTCCCAGAGCGTCAGCCGGCGATCCTCTGCTCGAGCCAGAGAGATCAGCACGGGTGGCGGCAGAGGGTGCCAATCCTTTCATAAAGGAAAGGCGAGATCGCAGCGAAATCATGCTCATACGCCCACAACAGACGCATGAGTCATCCACGAACGCAGCTTCAGCGTGTCGGCGGCCCAGACACTGAAGACAACGATCGTGTCCGTCATCCGCAGACAGAAAACGACCGCAACCAGAAGGACTTCGTGATTTGCTCTTTTAGAATTTGCTCTCTCAGTTGAAGTGCCCAGGGGAATCGCTGATGAGAGGGACTCCGCTGATCGCACCGTTACGCCAACCGGGAACAAAACAAAGATGAACGGCTTTATGGAGATCAGCACTCTTCTCATCCACTCGGCTCCGAAGCAAAAATCTAATGAGTGGATGCACCTGTCGCCCTTTTATACCCGTATGCACGGGGAGTGGCTCAGGTATGCAAAATCCACTAGCCAATTTCATTGGCGTTTTCTCTTAGTCAGAGATGTTCGGGGCTTCCAAGTAAATCCCCTATGTCGTCACGACATAACTCGTAGTGACCGACAGATAGGGAACACATTGTCCGACCATATCATTTGCCAAGCCAGGTTATTTTTAATTTGCTTCAGGAAATAACAGACAACTTGGATTACCAGGTCTATTAAAACTTCTTGCAAACCTTAATTTTTGACCGTCGGTACTTTTCAACGTACTTTGACTACTTTATTTCTTTATTCTTTATTTGCGACTATGCTAATTTGCGCTGAGCTTGGTAAATCACGTTGGTTGATATGTAAATGTTGCGTCTGTGTTCTTTAATTTGCGCAGTTGTTAGTAAATCACCGCAGAAATGTCCTCGGCCATCGGCGCTGTTTGGGAATTATGCTCTCGCGCTAATTTGCGTTTAGTAAAACTGGCCCTAAATATTAAGTTCATTAGAATTTGATTAGAACTAGTTTATTAGAGCTGTAGTGTTATTTAAATTATATTACATAGCTATATTACATTTAAAGCTAATCTATATTTTAAATGTACTAAATTGTAGTTCACCATTAGAGATGTGTAATTTATATAGTTAAATACATGACATACAAGCGTCAATAGAAATTCAATATTTTTAGTTTACAATAACTTAAGTGTACTTACTGAGAAAAAGAAACAAAAACGCAATCTAAAATTAAGCTAATTGCATTTAACCTTAAATTTAAACTATAATACATGTTCATGCACACCTGTAGGTGTCCAATAGCTGCATAAAGCTTTGTGTTTCACAGAACAAAATATAGGAGCAAAGCATGCAGATGTCTAAGTAATGAAAGCATTATAATTTTAGGGGAGACATTTGAGTTTAGAAGATTCTATTTTGATGAAAATGTGGCCTTAATACTTTAGTTTTTGGACCAATTCTATGGGATGGAATTAGTCTCAAGTTGACTTACAAATGCATGCAAAATTATCCATGAACTTGATAAATGTTGCAAATTTATCTCACTATACATAACCAAATGCTTGTCAACTTGTGTCTGTGAAATCCTGAATTACATGACCATGCAGCGATTTGCATAAACAGAAACATGCTTGTGAATGCCCATTTTTTCTTTTGCAGTAGTGCATCAGAATTGCGCATGCAACAAAGAAAGATGCGCATATGTGGATCAAGTGGCATCCTTGCATTCATTGACATCTTTTCCGAGTCAATCCTATAAGATTAGAAAAATTCACAAATATATCTTACTACCACAAACAAACACCTTTCAACTTGTGTGAACTTCAGAATAGCATTAATTCGCAGCATTTTGTTCAAAGAGAGACATGTTTGTGAATACAAATATTTTTCATTAAAATATCATAATTTGTGCATGTAGCGATTAAGATGTGCATTTGTGAATCAAGCGGCACGCGTGCATTCGTTTACATCTTTTCTGAGTTGATTATATTTTATTAATTTGAATTTTGAGACTTTCTTTCTGCCCTTTTAGCATTGCGCAATCCACATAGTAAGATATAACTTTTTTTTCTATTCAATGGGTAGATGTACACACAATAATGAATATCACTGGAGCTTATTTATTGGTAGTTGTTTGTGTATGGGTTGGGAAATGCTGATAACTGCACAAAGTCTCAAAATCCAAATGAATCTAATAGAATTGACTCGGATGAATGCACGGATGCCACTTGATTCTCAAATGCATATATTTCTTTGTGGCATGTGCAAATTCTGATACACTAATACAAAAGAAAATATCCGCATTCACAAACATGAGATGCATGTACAAATCGATGCATGTTCATGTAATTCTGAATTTCACAGAGACAAGTTGACAGGCATTTGGTTGAGGATAGTGAGATAAATTTGCAACATTTATCAAGTTCATGGATAATTTTGCATGCATTTATAAATACATTTGAGATTAATTTAATCCCATACAATTCTCACTATTAACCAACTATGACTTTGTCTCAATAAACTCCCAATTTGCTGCCTATTAATAGTAAGTAAGGTAGTTGTTAAGTTTAGGTATGGGGTGGATTAAGGGGTCTAAAATATGGTAATGCAGAATAATGCATTATTATGTGCTTTAGAAGTACTAATAAACAGCCAATATTCTAATAATATGCATGCTAGTAAGCAATTTACAAAGTCTTCATCCTGGTCTTCTGATAATCTGTCAAGCTGTGCGTCTGTTCTTTACATACTCTGAAAGCCTGATGCCTAAGAGGAATTTCTGAGATTTACTTTTATTTCTCTCTGTGTGTGGCTCTTCGTTGATGGAGGGGTCATATAATGCATGTCTGTATGGACTGACAGCTTGCAGGTGCTCCATGAGTCAAGCTGTCAGACACGCACTATAAAGTGTATGTGTGTGTATGAGGAAGGTCGGCCAACATGCTAACAGCGCCCAAAGGCAAAAAGTATTTGATGGTGAATTAAGTTGTTGTGGGTTTTTTTTTGCCCGTGGCAACAAGAGCCCCCCTTGTCTCCTCTGGAGTGGTCCTCGCCCCCCTCTGCCCTCCCATCATCCGGTGCGGCACATTCCACTTTCATCCGTAACATGCTATTGTCAGAGAAGAAGCCAAAGGGTTCTTCCTCTGTCTTTGTTTACCTCACAACAGCTAGTTGAGGTCTACACCCTTCACTTAAACGCCTCTCTCTGCACTGACACTCTATTTCACCTTCTACACGCTTCAAGTCTGTGGTTTGCGAGTGCTGCTGCACATTTGACGGTTCACCTTGATGTGGGAATGTGAAGGAGAATGACATCTGAATGATATAAATAATGCAACAGAATGAGTATGACACAGTGAAATTGTTCGAATCGCTGTCTAATAGATCTCAGTTTCATAAATGTCATTTGAAGGTGTTGTGCTGAAGGGACCCACCCGGGCTCATTGGAAATACCTGCCTCTACCTACATTTCTGCAAAACACAAAAAACACACCTATATATACTAATCACTGAAGTTTACATTTGAAATGAACACTAGAGGCAGTAAAACTCAATAGAGCGTTTATTCCTTCTCACACTAAGCATGATTTACATGGTTTTGATTAAAAAAGACAAATCTTTGCACAATTCCTTGCAGAATATTTTTTATGACCTCAAAACAATTTTAACATGTTGGGAGATTGAAAACGGATACTTTCGAATGCTAGCGTCACATATCCTGCTTCATATGTATGGGTTTTCATGGTAGCTCATGCAATACAGTGTTACACTTATGCTGGTGAAGTGCTACGGATCCCATGAAACTACAGTTTAACAAAGCAGCTCAAAACCTAAAGCTAAAATGGCACTGTTGCATCAGTGAATGCTTTTTATTTCACTTTTGTATTCATTAACACTATCAGGTAGGTTTAGTGTTGGGTTTGGTGTAGGGGGGTTCTTATTTTCCAACATTATAAAGCATTCATTTTTAACGGCACTCACCAGACATTTGAATTCTGAACAGCTACAATGTGTACATGAAGCAATGTCATAAAATGCCACAATACATGTCTGTATCAGTGTAATAAAAACATGGCCACGTTCAAGTATTGAATGTGTGTTTTAGCACCACTCACTGGACATCAATTTGAAACACGTAGCCACGAAACATGCTGTCAGGTAGGTAATATCGGTGTTGCCAAAATGACGTCACATGCACGTATTTCCAGTGAACCTGGGTTGGAAAGAGCCCGTATTTCTCCGACACGTTGCACACCGTTTTGTGGCACCATACAGTAATTTTATATTAGTATTTTTATCTTCCCCTTACGAAAATTAATCATGGTTTTACTGTAGTAAATGCATAGTCACCATGCTTTTGTGGCGTATCGATTATAATTTGTATAACCACAGTTTTACGACAAATACCATGGTTAAACTATAGTAATCATGTTTTGTTTTGGTTTATTTGAAGTAAAACCATGATTAATTTTCATAAAGATCTTTTCCAGTAAAATATGCTTAATAAGCATAATTTAGCAAACTTGTGTGAGAAAATATTTTGGGCCACGAGTTTACATTGAAGCATTTTGGCCAATCCAACACAATTTGTCACTAGATTTATCAAATCAATGATTAATTAGATTAACAAATAATCACAGACCCCTCATCCAATAAACATACTGGGTACCAGGATGTCTGTGAAGGACCACAGACCCCTGATTACCATTGCAACCAGCACAGCCAGATCAGATAAACTTTACGACCTTATAGTATGTAGAGAGAATCTTCCCCCCAACTCACTTCTCTCTAAAACAGACACATACTGCTTTAGGAAACGACTTCTTTCATTAATACAAAGAAAGATTTTTCTTTAACCTTCCTATCACATATACTCAGGTCATTGTGTTTATTATTATTGTTCTTGTATATTGTGTTTTGCATTGTATACTCTTTTATACATGCTTATGATAGAACCACTCGTTCACATAACTTTAGATCAGACGCGATTTCTTTAAGACTGCAAGGGAAGCTCAGCTTCCCCTATAATTGTCAAAAAATGAATGGTCAAATATATGTACTATTATGTTAACATTTTATTGACTAAAAATGCGTTAAACACGTTCATCTCGAACGAAAACAATTTCGTTCAGAATCAGCTACTTAGGTCGGCTGACTCGATTTCCTTCTCATTCATTCCCGTAGCGTACAGTGCATTACTCTGTTGAAGCCCAGCGTCCATTGACTTCAATGGGGCTGCTTTAAACAGTTTTTTTCAGTGCTTAGAAACAAGACGGTCATTGGATAATGCTGCGATTATGTCCCGCCCACGGACGCTCAGCGTCTCTGGGATGAATGGAGGAGTGGGCTGGCCCGGACTCCGAGCGTCTGCGTGATGATTGGAGGGTCTGTCGAAAGACTGCATCTCCTTTTGATTGACAGCGATTTTGTACTATAAAAGTCAATCTCTGTTAATTTGTCTTCGGATTATCTTATTCAGAGTGTATATTAAATGTTTATACCAATGCAACATATTTGTGTTCTAAGAACCTTTAGTAGTTTTTGCATTAACCCCAGTCGAATCATAAAATGGAAAATAACATGGTCTTTGGGCCTGTTTACACCTGGTCACTTAATGCGTTTTCTCTGATCGGATATCTATCTGATTTGTTAAAACGTTCCCATTTACACTTGGCCACATAAATGTGTCTTTGCAAAACGGATATAAATCCGTTCTTCAATTCCCGCGCCATATGCAAATTTAACGGAGTTCACGTCAATGAAACCAATAAACGCTGCATTTTATTCATTATAAGCTTATTTCAATATCAGAGATCGCAACAGGAGAGAGTGCGGCATCAGCGCTGGAAAGATAGGTTAGTCTCACTACTTTAATGAAGATGATTGTGTGTTGAGCGTCTGCGATTTACTTTCAGCTTCATTCGCGGCAGTTTGCGCGTCGTCGGCTTGCTGAAGAGATATTGAGTTACTCATCTGCGGTGATGCTTGTTGCATTAGCACTGTCCTATATGACTATAACATGCCATATAGTCTATAAAAAGTCTATTATTTAAATATTTTGGGAGGAGTAAAATTAGCACATGTGGTTTGAACAACCAGATGCATTTACACTTGTCCCGTTTTGTCTAAATCCTCCTGAAGTGGTTTGAGCGATCGGATTTATATCCGTCTTGAATACGTTTTAGAGGGCAAACCCTAAGACAAAGAGTCGTAAACTTTCCCTCCAAAAGTAAAAGTCACCATTGGCTCTTTGACACCTGATGGGTGTGACTTCCATAGGGTTTAAATGATCTCACTTCAGTGACCGGCCTAGTTTTTGCTTTTTAATCTTTTTCCTCGTCTCTCATCCAATGTACCCTCTAAGCTGTGCGCGCGGCCGCGCAGAGAAATAATGTGCTGCGCACACTCAAAGATGAGTTGGGGAAATCCATTTGATTGTATTCTAGTAAAAACAAAAGAATTGCAATGCTCGGGTAAAGCGCTACAGATCTGCTGCCGCTATAGATTTAGAACTGGTGAATGCGGTTCACATGTTTCATAGAAAGAGAATGATGTGCGCCACCAAATTAGTCTCTGTAGAAACCGAATATTTCAATGGTTGTGGACGAGAGCCAATGCAAGCGCAATGACATGTGAAATAAAGCGTCCTCATGTATTAAAGAAGAATGGCTTGATTAAGTGCATTTACAATCACTCACAAGTGTTTTATGCAAACTGTACTTAATAGGGATGTTTAGACAGCTATAGAAGAATTCACGTTTATGTATTAATATTAGTGCTGTCAAAGTTAACGTGTTAATAACGCAAATTCCTTTTAACTGCACAAATTTTATTAACACGCGATTAACGCAGCGCGTATTTTCAGTTTGACCCCGTGGCCCAATCCGTAGTTGGAGAAATGGCGATGCACAGTATTGCCAACTTAGCAACATTGCAGACCACTTTAGCGACTTTTTTTCCATAAAAAAGAGCCCAAACCGTATTTAGTCTCCGAGAATTGCCGGTACTGCCACGCAAGCACGAGGTCTTGCTTTCCCAGCATGAGCACAAACCCATCTCTCTCTCTCTCTCTCTCTCTCTCTCTCTCTCTCTTGCATCTGCTCAGTTTCTGTTCAGCCCGTGCGCACACACATCTCTTCTCTCTCTCTCTCTCTCTCTCTCTCTCTCTCTGCATCTGCTCAGTTTCTGTTCAGCGCGCTCACACACACATCTCTCTCTCTCTCTCTCTCTCTGCATCTGCTCAGTTTCTGTTCAACACGCATGCACACATCTCGTCTCTCTCTCTCTCTCTCTCTCTCTCCTCTCTCTCTCTCTCTCTCTTCTCTGTGACAGAGAATAGCGAGCTCAGTTTCCTGTTCACACGCTGCACCACATCTTCTCTCTCTCTCTTTCTCTCTCTCTCATCTCTCTCTCTTCCGCATCTGCTCAGTGTCTGTTCAGCTGTGACAGAAAGGCAGAGCTCATTTTTTTTCGCTCCCCATCTCTCTCTCTCTTTCTCTCTCTCTCTCTCTCTCTCTCTCTCTCTCTGTATCTGCACAGTTTCTGTTCAGCGTGCGCACACACATCTCTCTCTCTCTGCATCTGCTCAGTTTCTATTCAGCACGCGCACACACCTCTCTCTCTCTCTCTCTCTCTCTCTCTCTCTCTCTCTCTCTCCGCGTCTGCTCAGTTTCTGTTCAGCGTGTGACAGAGAAGAGCAGAGCTTAATTCAGTTAAACACAGATATTATGAGAAATAATATGAGAAGTAATGGGAACCTGTTATTTATTTTTTCATGTGTCTAATAGACATGAAAAGTGTTTTGAAAAACATATATGACCTTTGCAAAATGTCTAGCCTTCATTCCCTATGTTGACTATGGTTTCAATAATAATAAACATACATTTTCATAAAACATACATATTTGTCCATGCACTTGTTGATTAGAGTATTGAAAAATTGAAAAGTATTAATTTAAGGTACATTTATAACAAATAAAAATGTGTGATTAATTGCAAGTTAACTCATGACAATCATCCGATTAATTGCGATTAAATATTTTAATCGATTGACAGCCCTAATATATATATATATATATATATAGCTGTGTATTTTTAATTATCTATAATTTACCTGAGTATTTAAGTTGCTGTCTGTTTAGTTAGTGTGGTCTGGTCTACTCGTTACTTCCCAGTAGTCCTGTGTGTCTGCCTTGCCTTGCTCTGCCTTGTTTATACTAAAGACTGTTATTTTGAGTTTAATCCTCATCTACGTGTTCCTCGTTCCTCCCCGCTGTGTGCACCGTGACTCTGAAAATTCAGCTTTGCTTCACAAGAATAAATTATAATTTAAAGTATATTAAAATAGAAAATGTTTATTTTAAATTGCAATAATATTTCACAATATTATTTTGTGAAATAATATTCAGTATTTTTATCAAATAGATACAGCCTTGATGAGCCTAAGAAACTTCTTAAAAAAATGTACTGATCCCAAACTTTTGAACGGCAGTGTATTGTACTGTAGTGTACTGTGTACTGTAGTGTACTGTGTTTTGAACGGCAGTGTATTGTACTGTAAAAAAATAATAATTCTCAGATAACCTAAAATATACATAATTTTAGTTACATCAAGAGTCAAATCAAATATAAATAGCACATTAAAGTAAAAATTTCACACTTTTATGTGTGCGCGCTGTACAGGTCTGGCATAAAGAATGTTTTTGTTCAGGTGGACGAAATGTCCGCCCAATAGAGAAAAGTTTTGCTCAGCAATAAAAAAAAATGAGAAGGAACCTTGCTCTCTTCCCTTTTCCATCTTCTGGTTGCTAAGTCCCAGGGCTGGCGCTACCGCGCCTGGCAGGCCTCGACATAAGCCAGTCTGCGGTTCTGTTAGATGCTGAGAAGATTAAAACATGATGTGAGCTAGAACTCCTCTGGAAACCTTAAGTTTTTGAGCCAGGCTTCGGCCTTGACTTTCCATTCATCAAAGATCCTAGGATCTTAGCTGATTTCTCTCTTAGTTCTCTCATCACCTTCATCTGGGTGAAAACTCTCCCAATCACCACCCTTCAAACCCGGAAGAACTTCAACACCACCAAACATTCAATCAGACACTGCATCCGGACACTCGGTCAACGACCAAGGCAATGCAAGTATCGTACATTTAACTAAATGAAACAGAGGTTTAGTATAAGCGGTAGACCCCGTTGTAAAACGGCACTGATGGTTTTTAACTCAGGTGTTTCTGACAATTTTTTCATAACTGCATTCTATGGTCTCTCTAATGGCTTCATTTATCCACTTTAGCTCCCCTTTTGTATGTATGCGTGACAGGCTCGGATTAACACAGTGTAGTGCCTTAGGGTGAGCTAGTGAAGTGCTCCCTCAAAAATTCAGGAGCATCTTTTGATCAATAACTAAAATTAGCCTTCCCATTACAAGGTAATATTGGACTCCTTAAAGTGATTTACAGGGGCATTTCTTTGCAATGTCTTTTTTCTAATTTGATTAAAAGTATGTCATTATGTCAAATTCAAAAATCTATATTAGAAACTTTTGCTAAATTTCTATTTTTTTTTTAATAAGAACATGTAGAATAATAAAAATAAGATATCAATCAAAAGAAATCAATCTTAACCAAATTAGTTTCCACTAGAAAGTAGAACACAAAAGTGGCATGTAGGTAAATTTACAGACATTTACAGAGGCTCAGCGGTGGCATAGGTGTTTTAATAACAATATTGTGAGATTAAAGTTTTAAATATAACATTTTGAATATAGAACTATTGTTTGATTGAATTGATTTAAATAATTGAAATTACACTTTAAACATAAAAATAAAACTGCCAACAGGTGGCGGCAAGTCACTGATTTTATCACTGAATCATTCATTTAATTGACTCATTTGAATGGCTGATTCGTTCAGGAACGAAGCAAGTGATTGTCTTTATGACTGGGTAATTGAATCACTGACTCACTAGATTAATTTTAAAGCGCATGTTCGTTCATAAACGAAACACTGTTGTGTTTGAATGGAGATGCGCAGTGACTCAGCTGTGACTGTTTGAAACTATTTTCCTTGACAAAATAGAGCAAAATCAGGCAATATTGTCAAATTCATACAATGTACATCACTTTATATTAACTTATTGTTTATTGAACTGTTGCATTCATTTAATATCATTTGGGGTCCTGCTCCTCCCGACGCCAACCAGAGCCCACTACTCCCGAGCGCCCACCAGTGCCCGCTCTTCATGAGCGCCCTCAAGTGCCCGCTCCTCCCGAGCGCCCACAAGAGCCCGCTCCTCCCGAGCGCCCACAAGAGCCCGCTCCTCCCGATTGCCCACCAGAGCCCTCTCCTTCCTAGCGCCCACAAGAGCCCGCTCCTCCCGAGTGCCCACCAGAGCCCGCTCCTCCCGAGCGCCCACAAGAGCCCGCTCCTCCAGAGCGCCCACCAGAGCCCTCTTCTCGAGAGCTCGCTCCTCCCGAGTCCCCGGACCCGCCATGGTCGCCCGAGCCCCCTGCCTCGCCCTGGAGGACTCCCGTGTCTCCATCCTGGAGTAGCCCAGCCCTTCTTGCCCGGTGTATATGTTAGGGGGCGGGACGCACCTCTTGGGAGGGGGGGATAATGTCAGGGTTCTGGACTCTTTGTTCTATGTTTTTCCCCTGTCTCTCCTGAATTTCCTTATTTGGTTATTTTCCTGTTCTTGTTAAGTTGATCGATTTATTCCTAGCACCTGTTTTAGTACTCCTTGATTACCTTCTATGTGTTTATAAGTCCTGAGTTCTCCCTAAGTCTTAGTCCATTCACTCGTCTTTTATGTTGTGTATCCTGTGTTCCTTTATTAAAAGACCATTATTACCTTACCTGAAGTCTCCTGCATCCCTTCCACTACACGACCGTGACAATTGGCTAGTCCAATCCCAATCCCAATCCCATCTGTGGATAATTCGACCCTGATGCCTGAGTGTATGTAAGTTTGTTAGACCGTTTTGTGTTAGTGTTTAGTAAATACAACACTTGTGCACAAATTACATGAGCTTCTGATTCTGCCTTGCAAATTAATGTCCCTTTATGATTTTGATTCTTACTACATGTTTTTAATGCAGTAATACATAGGATTTTTTTTTTTTAGAGTTGATATGAACAGAATGTTTGCTGGAAGAACAGATCAGATGATTGCAATTGAATTATGCTACAGTTACTACTTGCAGCTTATATAAATAATTTTAATGAATCATAATTCATTGTAATTACTTATATACATTTTGTTTTGAGCTGATTTGCTACAACATGGTGGAGATGAAGTGTCCTGAATAACTCAAGACAGCGTAGAGAGAAAATAAAGACAGACAGGGCGAAAGACACACAAACTCCTCCTTCTCTGTTGTCCTCCTACACATTGTGATCCTACACCTTTCATGTGCAAAGCAGATGTTGTCAATTGACATGCTAATGAGACACACACACACTCATGCAGGGACATCCGCTCATGCACACATTCCCATGTATCAGTTCAAGCCCTCGCTGTCAGCTACGCTCTTTCCCTCCCCCCACGTTTCTCCATCCCTCCCCTCCACCCGCTTTTGCTCTCTTTAAGTGGAAACGATTGGAATTGAGTTCAGTGTGCTCCCTAGAGAGGAAACCTGCCTGCCAACCGCCCATCCCGCCACACACTTACCACCGAGAGAATGTGTGTGTGCGCGTCCCTAAACCTTTACAGCGACTTCACACACTGCCATATTCCTGTAGATTGGTGACTAATCTACAGGACTAGATTAATTAATTAGTGGTTAATTGGCCTGGTAAGGCTCCAGGGAATAAGAATAGCAGATACTGTGTGTGTAGGTGTGTTTTTATATTCAATATTCTGCACATTTTCTAGGTCATTAATCAATTTTAAGTACATTTTATGACAATGTTTCTTCAATGTTTTGCTGATAAAATCATTTATAATGAAAAAAGTAGAAATATGCAAAATGGAAGCATTTTTGGTCACACTTTATTTTAAGGTCCATTTCTCGCCATTAACAAATCATTAACTATTAACTCCTAATTTGCTGCTTATTAATAGTAAGTAAGGTAGTTGTTAAGTTTAGGTATTGGGTAGGATTAGGGATTTAGAATAAAGTCATGCAGAATAAATGCTTCACAAGTACTAATAAACAGCCAACATGTTAATAATAGGCACGCTAATAAGCAACTAGTTAATAGTGAGAATTGGTGCTTATACTAAAGTGTTATCCCAACTTTTTTTGTGGTTTTAAACTTTTGGACCCCAGCGTGTATCAGTGGCTCTCAACCAGTTGGTTTCAAGCCAAAAATGTGTTGCAGGTCTATTCTGATAGTAAGAGAAAAATAAATAGCAAGTAACAGATTAAAAACATTTCCCATTGATGGAGAAAAATGCTTTAAACAGCTTAAGCTGGTTTCCTGGTCTTACCTGGTTTAAGTTTGTCTCCCAATCTGGCCAAGTTGGTCTCCAACTGGTCAAGCTGGTGTTCAACTGGCCAAGCAGGTGTTTAGCTATTTTAGTTTATCAGCTAGCTGGTCTCCAAGAACTAATCAGTTGAAAAGTTCCCAAAAAAACTCTCTAAAACCAGCCAACTGACAAGCTAAGATCAGAAATCCAGCTTGAGCTGGCTTAAGATCAAAATATAGACATTAAAATAGATAGTATTAAGAATTAACTTTTAAACGCTAGTTTTCCATAACATTCGTTATTGACATCAAAGGCTGTACTACATGTCCAAACTAGCTCTTGTGCATTTTGGAGCAAATCTTGGTTGAGGTTAGGCAAAGTTTGTGGATGCCAACCTGAAAATTTTCTCATCCTTGAAAACCGTGAACAAGGAAAGAGAAAATACAAACCCAAACTACATTACAAAATGACATCATGTTGGACTCAATGACCTCAAGAAGAAGCATTTGTGAGCACATGCATATATGATTTAGATATATCTTGGTGTGTTTAGGTTGTTCTGGACTCTCTACAAGCATACAAGCGGTGGTGTCTGCAAGAGGCCCGGCAATAAGTCCATCACATCCCGGGCTATCGACTCCCTCTGGGGGATCAATACTGGAATGATGGGCCTCCTCTGTCTCGCCCATCCATCCACTGGGCCATTGAGCGCATGTTAATGTTATGAATTATTGAGAGAACGGTTACTATTGATTGGCTGTGGGGATTATTGAAGGGGTGAATTGCAGTGAGAGGGAGGGCGGAGGTCTGGAAGGAGGCAGAGGGATTCTGAGCCAATGAACGGGTCAAACTCCTCAAGCAAGGTTTAAGTGTTCACTAAGACGTCTGACCTCCAAAACGGTCAGGTCAGAGGTTGCAGGAAGGACACGGCTGACGTTATGATGAGTGCGTCTTCTGCATTTGGTTGCTTTGTCATTCCCACAGTTAAACAGACCTAAACTGGTTATTTGGTCTCCCAACCTTGCCATACTGGTCAGCTTTGCTGGTTTTACAGGAGGCAGAAAGACTAGACAACCAATTAGCAAAGTGAGTGAAACAGCATCTTGGCAAGTTTGGGAAACCACCAGTAAAGACACTTTAAGCTTTTCTACGCAGGGCTAAGTCAGTATGAAAGCAACAATATTTGAACTGCAGATCCTCCATAGGTGTCCTTCATTCATCGGATATTTCTCAGGATGGGTACTCGGAGCTTGTGTGGAACAGAGGTGTCCAATCTTGCCCCTGGAGGGCCATCGTCTTGCAGAGTTTAGCTTCAACCTGCCCCAACACACCTGCCTATATGTTTCTTGTAATCCTGAAGAACTTGATTAGCTGGATTAAATGTGTTTAATTGAGTTTGAACCCAAATTATTCTGGATAGTCTACCCTATGAGCAGGATTGGACACACCTGGAGGAGAAAGTCAGTGAGTGTTTGTTTCTTGTTACTTACCAGTTTTAATACATTTACACATATCCAGATATAAGACAAAATGGTGAAGTCAAGAACTCCCGATTCATGTACCTAAAAAGGATCTATGATCCTATAAGAATCCATCAGTATCGGATGTTCTTTATCATAAAATAATCTCCTGGAAGTACAGTAAGTAGAATAAAAACATCCTCTCCAGACACTTAAATGCAGGCAATTCTAGCTATGAAAACCTGATGTAATGCACTGTTGCATTCCAAACTGTAAGAGCACAATTCATTATGATTCATAATACATTCTCAGTATAGTCACAAAGAGTTTTCACGTAAACTCTTCTTCTGTCACTTTTCTCTTACAACTTCTGGCAAGGCAGAGCAACAGTTTAAAAGTGTGTTTATAGATTGTTACCTAATAATAACACATCCAGTTTAATTGGCAAGACATTTGACAGCATCTTACTCCCCTTGAGCACTGGAGTTTCTTACCCCCACATTAATGCGATAATGCATGTTAAATAAATATTGACATAGGCATATCCTTGCAATGTGTTATTCAGTTATTAATTTACATGTTCTTACTTGTGTGGAGAATATGCCTGACCTAAGATAAATTTGGCCTGTGTGTGCATCTTTCCTTATTTGAGTTTTTTTTGTTGTGAAAGTTTTGAAGGAACAAAATAAAGTCCATGAGATTATGAAACAACACAGGCTGAACCTGAACCACCATCTCCATAATGACCATGGCTCAATATGACTTGAGTTGATGCACTAACCACTAAGCCACAGCTCAAACAAGAAAACAAGTCTAAATCTGAGCACCCCTGCTAGAAAACACAAGCATGACTTGCTTACAGCTGTCTGGTGTTAGTGTCTCCCATTTAAGTCTGGTAAAGCATTACTAGGTACATTTTTTTAAGCATATAAGCTCCTAGACCCTCATCCAGAAATCTCTCCAGATATCCTGACCTAGCTTAAAACGGTTCCCTCTCTTTTTGTTCAGAGGATACTCGCGAGAACGATTGCGGTAGAATCCAGTTCCCCCGTGCTGAATCCCCACAGGCCTTTCTTAGCAAATGTTGCAGTACTAAAAAACAAAATCGCTGGACCGTACTGCTCCTCACTAGCATTATCTTCTATTGATCCCACTCCTTAAGTGTGTCCATAAATCCTGTCCGGCACTGCTGACTGAGGCCAGCTTACCAGGACCCTCTGCGTGGAAACTCTGATGGCAGGGTAACTGAAAACAGAACTTCCACTCTTTAAGAATTTAAGATCAAGTCATTTGGATGGTGAAGGGTCTTTGTTTTACTGCAGTGCAAAAGGGTGAGAATTCAACCCTCATTCCTGCAAACAGTGTGTGCCACTGAAGACACGTCCTGTTCAGGAATTCAGGAAATCACCGGTTCGAGTCAGACGAGACATAACTGGAATTATCCGAGGAGGCAGTCGTAGAATGAGAAAGTAAAATGACATTGATCGCTAGTAATGGCTTTTGAAATGAATCCAGGGTTTCTTGTTGAATGCAGCGAGCTTGGATGTACATAACAAACAATCTAAAAGCTTGTCTAATAGCTCACCATAAGCCAGGAAGACCAATATATCTATTCTCAAATAGTCTCATAATCCCCATTTACACAAACAATCGACGCTGCTTCCATTAGGTGATGAGCTACAGGCTGCGTTTGCTGTTGAACGGAAAATCAGCGATTAAGTTGTTGGATGATAATGCAATTATAAAGCTGTTTCAGAGCACTTCTGCTTTGTTTTGATTCTTAAAATGAGAGTGGTCTTCGTTATATAATTTGAGCAGCATCCATTGTCAGACTACAGAGTCTGCATAATTCTGAAACGTAAATATGCGCTAAATTTGTTTTAATGTCGTAATACGAAAGATTCAATAAATTACCCTATGTCTGAGTGAAGTCTCATTCAGAAAGATTTATATCTGGTTGTTTTCGATTTCTGAACAGGCTCAGTGCAGTGATGTGTTTCTGGAAAAGAGATCTGGACCCAAACTCTTGGTGTTCCTGTAAGGAGTCCAAACTGTTAATGAGTCACTGTGTGTAAGTTGTGCTGAATGTGAAAGTATTTGTGTCCAATAAAGTGAATATTTAATGATTTAATAATTTTTTATTATATAGTTAATTCTTACAGTAATGCCCAATTTTGATTAAATACAGTGTTAGGGTTATATATATATATATATATATATATATATATGTGTGTGTGTGTGTGTGTGTGTGTGTGTGTGTGTCTCTGTGAAATCCAGGCTAAAGTCTCAAAATCAAATTATGAGATAACAAGCATCAAAGTTGGATTTCAACCATTAATTTCACTATAATTTCAATCTTTGACATGGCCTAACTCGGTAAATGTTAAAGATATGAAGATTACATTTTCACAGAATGTTCTTTACCTTATGAAGGTTGATTTATAGTAGAAAACAGTAAATCACCAAAAAATCGACTTTAGCTGGGTTTTCACAGAGAGGGTCACATGTGACCCTCTCTGTGAAAACCCAGCTAAAGTCGATTTTATATGTATATGCATATATACACATATACAGTATATATATTTAAAGACGTTCAAAGTTATTCTTACTCTAATGCATTAAGCATTAATGTATAATGTTCCTGTGGCTCAGTGGTAGAGCATTGCGTCAGCAGTGCAAAAGGTTGTGGGTTCGATTCCCAGGGAATGATGAAGACTCAAGTGCAGAGGATGCAGGGTTTTTAATAATAAAATGAAACAAAGAAGAACAAAAACCACCCCGAAGGGGAAAAACAAGCAGGCAGGCAGAAGACTGGAGCACAGTCAAACATTAAACTCACATGACATTAGACACACAAAAGACAACGGATCAGCACAGGACTACAGACACCAGGAGGCTAAATAGGGAGACTAACGAGGGAGATACAGGTGGAGCCACTGAAACAATGATTAAGTAACAAGATGGGAGGGGACAGACAATCGACATGGGAGCACATGGCACCAACAAACAAGCCATGTGCTCAACACACAGAGACATATGGTGGCCAGCCCTGCATCGGAGCGGACTGCGTGGGCTCCCAGAACGAAGCGGACTGCGTGGGCTCCCGGAACGAAGCGGACTGCGTGGGCTCCCGGAACGGAGCGGACTGCGTGGGCTCCCGGAACGGAGCGGACTCTGGAACGGATTCCATGGGCTCCAGGAACGGAGCGGGCTCTGGAGCGGATTCCATGGGCTCCAGGAACGGAGCGGGCTCTGGAGCGGATTCCATGGGCTCCAGGAACGGAGCGGGCTCTGTGTGCTCATGGGCTGGAGCGGGCTCTGTGTGCTCTGGAGCGGACTGCGTCGGCTCCCGGAACGTAGCGGGCTCTGGAGCGGATTCTGTCGGCTCCCGGAATGGAGCGGGCTCTGGAGCAGACTCTGTCGGCTCACGGGGCGGAGCGGGCTCTGGAGCGGACTCTGTCGGCTCACGGGGCGGAGCGGACTGCGTGGGCTCCCGGAACGGAGTGGACTGCGTCGGCTCCCGGAATGGAGCGGGCTCTGGAGCGGACTCCGTGGGCTCTGGAGCGGACTCGGTGATGGCCACTATGGCCTCCAGAACCACCGGGCTGGATTTCATTGGAGGAAAGTCGGCTGCCCGTACCGACCTCATGGGTGAATCCTCCAACTTACGCACCAGCCTCGGCATCCCGTTGTGCGCTGCAGCTTTGACGGCCGCCAATAGGGGCACTGCCGCTCCATCTGCTGCCACTGGAGGAGCTGCAGCCTTGTCGCCCACCACCTGAGGCACACCAGCCACCTTAGCTGGGGAACGTGCCAAAGCCTCAACAAATTCCCCAAATGTGAGGTGGTCCAGCCCCCTCATCCTCCACCAGCTGAGGGGCTCGTCAAGGGCGCTGTTGAAGAGGTCCTTGAGGGCCTCATCATTGTAACCTAGCCCCTCAGCTGCACCACTGAACTCCACGGCAAACCTCCTCACGTCATTGCCCTGCTGACGGCAGGAGCTCAGGGCCTCAAACTGGAGGATGCGTTGGTATAGGGGGCTGGAGATAGTGGCGGGTGGTGGGCGGTCCAAACCCCTCCTCTGCTGAGTCCTCATCTTGGCTGATCCGTTCTGTCACGAGAATGATGAGGTCGAGGACTCTGGAGCGGTAAACTCTGTGCTCAAACTCTGTGCTCTGTGCTCAACACACAGAGACATCTGGTGGCCAGCCTGGGCACACCAGCAGGACCGTGACACATACTAATGAAAATGTATAACCTGAATGCACTGTAAGTTGCTTTGGATAAAAGCGTCTGCTAAATGCATAAATGTAAATGTATAAAGAGCTGTCTTCATAAATAACTAACCAAATTTAGAATATAAACTGTAATGATTGTGTAATTTGCTATAGGTATATTTATAATAAATAAACATAAACCATTAAAATGATTGTATTAGAAATCATAATAATGGTTAAAAATATATACGAAAACAATAAAATACAATGAAACAACATAATAAACAGGTAAGGCATGATTAATAAATTGCATTATAATTTAATTAGCAGTTCAATTGCATTTAATTTACTTTGCTAATATGTAATATGTAAAACAGTATATGTACAGAACTTAATTTTCAATAATTTCATTATTAAATAATGTTATCAGCATTACAATTTGATTGTAAGATCTGAAAGAAATAATATTTCATCAGGATTATGGTTTGCTTTCCTGATAGCAGCAGCTGAAATTAGAATATTCCAGATATTTCTTAGAAAATTTGTAAATAACAGATATTCAGAAATACAAATATCTGAAAAATAATTAAAAAACATAATATGAGGAAAAATAATTGAATTCGTTGGCAAACGGTGTCAAATTAGAATCTAAATGTGTTCATGGATGGCTGTGAAATACTGTAGCGGCTGAGTACGGGTGGTGGCGGCGCTCTTAAATCTGCTGTATAATAGCATATATCAGGTGACAGCTATAAAGGGCTGCCCTTTAGGGTACAGCGGGCGTGGGGAGCTTGACTCCTGTCTGAGTGATAGTGAGCCCTACATCATTCAGCCCTCACCTTATCACTCGCTCACTCACTCTCGCACCCTTATAAATGTCATCCATAAATTTGGTCTCAATCCTGCTCAGTGCATAACTCATGCACACACATGCAGACATACACAAATACACTGTGTGTTTGACATGTGCCACACGTCTCATTGCTGTACATATGTTCAAATTTGATACAACCCGTCTTGTTTCTCCTTCCTTGTAACCTGTAGAGATGCCAACAATGCTTTTTTACTGTGTCCTTATTTCAAGTATCTGCCATCACCGCTCCATTTCTCCCTGGTGAGACGTAAACTCCCCTTCAGCCCCCCTTACAGCAACCTCTGAGCTAAGCCCCTGTGAGAGCCAGCACAGGTCGCCGTTGTGAAATATAGCCGGGCGTAATGACCCTCTAAATTAACTCCTTGTAACCCTGCATTTCTAAATGGCCATCATTAGCATATAATAGGGTGCAGGGAGACGAGAGAGGGCCAAGTCTGCCCCGCGGCAGGCCCACGCCGACCCAGTGCTCTGTCTCAGCACCGCGGGCGCTGCTGTAATGGTACTGTAAAGTTCAGCCTTATAAACATGTCAGCTGGGAAGTAATTAACTGACTGGCCATTAGATAATGGATCTACTGCCTGTGACCTGCCTATCATTCAAGAACAGCTCCCTCTTCAGTCCCACCATCCCAGTGTACTGTGCCTCTTTAAAGTGGTACCATTTAAAAATAAAACTGTTTCTTATGCAATGTGATTATTGAGATTTAAATATTCTGAGAAATAACGTATAAATCAGGATTGGATTGGAGCATAAAAGAGGTATTATTCATTTGGGGGTCACACTTGTGTTGTTCACGGTCAAAACAGAACGAACACCCGAAATGTTTTTTTTATTTTGGTTTGAAATGTTAGTTTTTGCATTAATTTTACTACAGTCAGACCTGAGCACAGAGAAAGGCATTTTTTTACACATTACATCAAAGTTCAACAAAAATGAATGCGGCTGCATTTTTGGCCAAATTATTGATTGTATTTGATGCATTTGCAGAAACATGCTTTATGTTACGGTCACACTAATTAATATATATATATGGGGGTTGGGGGGTGGTCGGAGTGTGTCTATTTTGCACTCTTGATGTTTTAGAGTGTTACCCCTTTATTGCTGGGCACTCTTTTTCTGCATCGTGAATGATTTGTAGATTGTACACACAAAAAAATCTCTGTATTTACAATTCATTTCCAATGGTGTTCATTTGTGGCTATTTTTTTTACGGGTATTTAGCTTTTTCAAATCAATAATTTGTATATATATATATTTATTTATTTTTTTCGTGGTCACATAGCGACTGCCATAGCGACTGCCAATAGTGAAAAGTCACCACGTTTCGTACCATTCTGATAAAGTAGCAATTTTAATAAATTTGAAACTTTTTTGTCCGGTCTAAAATGACTGAACAGCACCAGAGGGTTAATGATTTACATTCCCTTTATTGAACAAAAAATAGAAGTCATGAAAGGAAAGGAAAGGAAAGGAAAGGAAAGGAAAGGAAAGGAAGGGAAGGGAAGGGAAGAGAAGAGAAGAGAAGAGAAGAGAAGAGAAGAGAAGAGAAGAGAAGAGAAGAGAAGAGAAGAGAAGGGTTTGGGAAGTAACAGTGCTGCTCTTAACAGCTGTCACTGCGACACACAAAGAGCTTGTTGATTAAAAAAAGACTCTAATTGCAATTGCAACCACAAAAATCCCCCTTCTAATTGAGAGACACGTCAAAGGCACATTGGTTTGATAAGAAACCCTCCTCCACCTCCTCCAGGTCCCCACCTCAATCACATTTACACCTCCACTTCATTCTCTCCCTCTGTAGTCATCTTTTTTCTTCTCAAGCTCAAATTAATGAAAAGCGGGCCAAAGAGGGAGCGCTTTCAGTCATTTTAACAGCAAGTTAATAAATGCGATTGCAAATGGAACTTGTCACCGCACGCTAGAGAGCAGCTCGCAGTCAATATCCCGGCTGGCAGGTGCTGAGGGTCACATATAAGTCAGTCCAGTGATGGATATGTATCCAATAATTGATGTAGGCCGTCTGTTATTGTGGGTTTCACTCCTGCCTCTATTGCTTATTAAAAGCTGTTTGCTTTAAGTACCAGGCTGCTCTGTAACTGCCCATGCTGGCTGTTAGCTGAGCATCAGAAACCACAGGCAATGGAGAAGACGGCCAACTCTGGCTGTCAACACAAATATTACAAACACTCTGGCCACACAGGTTAACTTCTGGTTTTAATGGATGATACACTTGCTGAATTAATAAATACACTCATGTGACCTCTCAAATAATGAAGATGCATGAATATGTATACAGAAACAATACTGTAATATATATTTAGAAATACACAGCATGGCCTTATATATTTATTTGCTAAGTAATTGTTTAATAAGACGGATAAAGACAAAGCTATACTTTCTTTGTTCGTGTTTTTCTCTGGCTCACATCCACTCTGTATGGTGTTATTTTCATCATCAGAACAATCTGCTGATGCCATTGCTTGCATGCAGCCTGTATTTTGTGTCTTGTGCGTAGACATCTGAGCATGCATGAGTGATTAAAGTGCTCTAAAACAAAGGACCACTTGGTAGTGTGCAAGCACGAATGCGTTTATTGTCTCTAAAGTGTACTTTGAAAAGCTTGCGTACTTAACTGTGTGAAACCAGACAATAATGTACAGTCAGCTGGTCATTATTGCAAAATAAATCCATGTTCAATATAGTAGAGTGTCACTAGTAATTATTAGGAAGAAAGGTGTAAAATGGGACCGGTTGAAAGCCAGACTCGAACCTACGCCTCCTACATAAGCACCAAGGCTCAAAATATCAGAAATGTATAGGCCATGACTCCAAAAGGCCAATTTATTTATAGAGCAGCGCAAGACTCTACTGTGTTGGCTTATTGAAGAATCAAAAAAGTGAGAGGATAAAGATAGAAAGACACGTCAGGAAGGGATACACGTCAGGAATTACCACGGGGCCTAACCCTTCACGACTGGAAGGGTGTTGTTATTGTAAAACTCAGAAAGAGCTGCTATAGCACATTTCTGACATGTAGCGCTGCCTTTCAGGGCCTGATCAAAGTGCCTCACCGCTACTGCGTCTGATAACCAAATCAATTTTCCCAGTCTTTTGTTTTTTGCTGAATAATGCACATTTAGTTGTAACCTTCGGGCATAGAAGGAAGACAAGGCAGACGCGAGGGGCAAGAAACAGAAGGGGTGAGTTAGAGAGGAAAGTGCTATTCTTTTATATTCAAAGAAACAAAATATATTCCATAAAAGAGGAAAGAAAAGGAGGGAAATATTCAATAAACTTAGCAGAGGGTTTAAAAGCGCGAAGGCTCTGGAGGACCGTGAACAGCGGTTGGAGGCGGTTCGACAGGAGAGAAAAGGGAATGATTAGAATATGAAATGTCTTAGAAGGGGGGAGTGGGTGGGAACAGAGCCAGAGAAATGGAGAGGTGAGATTAAAAGATTACCTGTCTTCTTCTCTCGCCCTTCAGGACCCTAGCGTCTGTCTGCCACCGCTGCCAGACCAGACAAGTCAATGAAAGAGAGACAGCTTCAAAACAAGATAATCATTACAATCAATCCTCACCGTATTACCTTTGGTGCTGATCACATTTTCAATCGCGTGGCTTTGTAATTGTGTATGTTTCTTGGCTCGAAAAGGCTTCATATGCAACTTCTCAACTGCACGTACATTATACTAAAAACTGAAGAGCAAACTAAAAGTTTGATTTGCTTTAATTCAAGCAATTATGTATTTATGAATTCAACAAGATCTAAAGAATATATATTAAATCAGAAAAGCTGGCAACATGCTAAAATTTCAGATTTATCATTCACCAGATGACTTAAACCCGATTTGTGTGTGATCAATCCATTATTTTTATTGTATTGAAAAGGTGAGTCATGCCACTCTTGATCTGTGTGCTGCTCTCTGTTCTGTTGGATGGGATACCCTTGACCTGTCGCATCCGCAGACATTGATATTCAGTAACAAGCCCCACAAAACAAAACGATCCATATCACAAGGTGACAGGAGACAGCTCTCTCTCCGTGTGTGTTTCTCTCTCTCACTCTTCAGTATAAATGGGCTTTTAAGGTAAGTGCACATATGGCTACGGCCTGCCGTGGCCCTTTAACCTTAACAGTGACATGGGAAAGATTTTTTGAAAAAACGTCCAAAAAGTTATCTATAGATTAGTTCCTCGACACTAGCTTTGGCAGGGACCGAAAGAGAGAGAAAGATGAAGGGACACTCAAGGAAAGAATGAAAAAAGGACGGCCAAAAGGTGGAAGACAGCCGACAGGAACTGTGTTCCATTTTACTCTTGGCATTGATGGGTGAACTTGCTCTTTCTTGTCTTCTCTCTCTCTATGTGTAGTTCCTTCAGCACTGCACCCCAACAACATTTCTCATCATTTCAAGTAATTCAGTCAAGCTACCCTTTGAAAAACAAAGTGTGTTTTGACAGGGAACAAGAAGCAGTCCTGACTTACTTGGTGCCCTAGGAAAGAGCAGTAACAGTTTAGAATAGGGAACACTTATTCACTATTAACTACGACTTTTCTCTCAATAAACTCCTAATTTGCTGATCATTAATAATTAGTGTGGTAGTTGTTAAGTTTAGGTATTGGGTAGGATTGGGGATGTAGAATAAGGCATTAATATGTGCTTAATTACTACTAATATATGGCTAATATTCTAGTAATATGCATGCTAATAAGCAACTAGTTAAGAGACCCTAAAATAAAGTGTTACCGAAAAAGCATTTAAAAAAATAAATTTATAGTAAATATGACTCAATATAATTTTTAAGGCTTTACAAGAACAAAAAAACAAAGCCAATACTTTCACAATACGCATGCTAATAAGCAACTAATGTAGTTAATAGTGAATAATGTCCCCTAATTTAAATTATTAACAGTATTGCTTTGTTCATTTGCTCCAAACAAGAAGATGCCATACAGACATCAGCAGAAACTCTTTGGACATACAGTTTTTTTAACTTGTCACTTCATGCATTTTTACTGATAGCAAGCCGATTTGTTAAAACTGTTCCAATTACACTGGATACATATGTGTGTCTCTGTAAAATGGATACATAAATCTGATCAAAGTAATTTGCAATATGCAAATTCAACATCACTGAATGCAACAGCACTACACTGCATTATTTATCATCAACTAATTTTAAGAGCAAAGACCGCAATAGCAGAGAGGGTGGCCTCAGCACTGATGAGCACTTATAATGAAGGTGACTATGTGTTGAGCTCCAGGATGCAACGCCGAGCTTTCCATTTCATTTACCGCAGTTTGAGCATCTGCTTGCTGAAGAGAGATTCTCATCTCGGATGGGCCATTTCTGTGGAGATGTGTGTTGCAGTGGCACTGTGGCGCTGTGTTATCTGGCCACTGGGAGCTGGTATAACATGCTCTCACAACGTTATTTTTACCATTTTTGGAAGGAGTAAAATTCACATATGTGGTTTTAACAAACAGATGCATTTACACTTGTTCAGTCGAATCTGGAATGCATTTAATTTTGCATGACCAGACTGCAATCCATCTATTTTTATAATCCCTTTATTTAACTGTTGCATAAACCAGTTCATATGAAACATCCAATTCACTAATATTAAATGGCCATTTTAATATGAGCATGGATAGTAAAAGCTAGAATGTTCCGCAGCTGAGCTCAGGCTGACCCAGACATGCTGTGATCGGACTGTCTGCAGGGAGGGTTTAGCGTGTCAACTTTGATATGCAGAATTAATGAGTGGTGTGGCTGGTCCAGCTCTAAAAGATGAGAATTAACCGTAGCTAATGTAGAAGCAATGGCCAGTAACCTTCTGGAGAGATTAACTTGAATGAATACTCGAGTGAAATGAAGATGACAGAGCAGCGGTGTTCATTTAGATATGTCATACCGCTGATCCCATTGAGACCAGGGAATAAATCACACACCAAAAGAGAGAGAGTGACCAAAAGCCATGTGGCATCTCTGCACAAGACTGAGATGATGACCTCTTGTCCATCTCTCCATCTACAATTTATAATCTCAACTTCAATACAAATTGTTTCAGAAAGTTTCATTCAATGTCAGCATGAACTTATGACCTGGACACTTCTCCTAAAGCAGGGGCATCCAATCCTACTCTTGTAGGGCCACCTTTCTAGCAAAAGTTAGTCAAAATTTTAAAGTTATCAAACACACCTGAACCAACTAATAAAGGTCTTCAAGATCACTAGAAACATTCAGGCAGGTTTTCCGGAGCTAAACTCTCCTGGACACCCCTGCTTTAAAGCCTGGAGTCTCTCCAGAAGAACACATTGTGGTTGTTTCCCATATCTGACCCATCCATTTCTGGTCTCAGAGTTTATACTAATGAGCTGTTGAGTTGACTCAGGTGTGTTTTAATTAGGAAGAGTTAGAATGCCTTCGAGAACCTTAGCCACTACACCATGTGGAGATTTTTTTCTCAGTCATTCTTCTTCTCAAATCCTGGAAGAAGAACTTCACTCTTAAAAATAAAGGTGCTTAAAAGGTTCTTCACAGCGATGCCATAGAAGAACCAGTTTTGGTTCCACAAAGAACCATTCAGTCAAAGGTTCTTTAAAGAACATCTCTTTCTTACCTTTTTATAATCTGAAGAACCTTCTTTCACCACAAATAACTTTTTGTGAAACAGAGATTCTTCAGATGTTAAAGTTCTTTATGGAACCATTTAGTTAAAAAGGTTCTTCTATGTCATCGTGAAGCACCTTTATTTTTAGGAGTGTGGGTAGGGTACTAATCAAGTTGAACGCTTTGTTTTAATAGTATATTTGAAGAGGTTTTGCAATCATTACTGTAATGTATTTCTTGTTACCATGTATTTTACAGTCACCTTAATTTAAGGTCCAATTTCACTATTAACTAAACATTAACAGCAACTTGTTGCCTCAACAAAATATTAATAGCTAGTAAGGTAGTTGCTAAATTTAGAAATGAGGTGGATCGAGGGATCGAAAATATGGTCATGTAGAATATGTGCTTTATAAATACTAATAAACAGTCAATATGTTAAAATAAAGTGTTACCATTTTTACAAAACGGAATTAACAATTGCAACACTAAATCTGATCATACAGTTTTATCATTTCAGATTTAAGACCATGTAACCAAACAATCAGAAGAGATATACAGCATAGTGACTCTTCATCCATCTTCAATCTTTACGTTCATGGTAAAATAATGAGGTCTTGTAATAAAGAGCATACTATAAGCACACTTTGAACCTGCTCTCTCCTCTAGTATTGGAAATGCACTTCTATTGATCACACAATATAGGGACTGAATACTTGACCCCTGTCCCTTTATAGACTGACCTCAATTGAACCATGTCCCTTAAATGTGTGTGTGGTTTCTTTGTGTGCGGCAGTCATCTATTTTTCACATGACCACACATACACTAACACACATTGTGCTGTAGGGATTTTTACTATAAAAGCTTCCTATTCGGATAAACTAAAGCAATTGCAGAAATGTAAATAGCCTTATGATGTTTTGGAACTTGAACTTGAATAAAAGGGTTTTCTTTTATTTCCCATTGGGTCTTCGACTGGATCATTTATTAGTGCTGGAAAAATTATTGAATATATCATGGAAATGTATTATATTTCTCAACAACACTGTACCTCTCATTGATATTCATGAGAAGGTGTGGCCTAACACAGTATTCTAATAAGTAATTCACGCTTCTGTGCATTCACACCTGTCACCAATGAACCAATTTGATGTCTTTCATAAGAAATCTGGTGCAAAGTTTACTGACATGTCAGGTTTGAATATGCATATGCACAAATGCAATTTGAAAGCTGTGTCAGGGAAAGATTTGCAGCAAAAAAAGACTATAGCATAGTGTAGAATCCATGTCTTGTTAAGAAAAAGTACATATAACATACTTTGAAAAAAATATTTGGTTACACTTTATTTTAAGGTGTTCATGTTACAGTGTAATTACACATTTAAGTACAGAGTAATATTAATTAACTACATGTACTTACTATATGGATAGGGTTGATCTTAGGATTACTTGCATGTAATTATGCATCATTTGTTGTTATTATAATAGTAAGTAACATGTGTAACAAGGACACCTTCAAATAAAGTGTTGTCGCATATTTTAAAAATATTACTTATTACAGAAATAATTGTCTCTATTTTTAATTAAAATGTATTAAATACAGCTAGCTTAACTTTAGAGTGTTTTTTCTTACCTGCTTAAGTAGGACTTAAGTACATATTCCTAAATATGCAAGTTCATAATTTATATTATCTTTAAAATATGGTTAAAGTGTACTACTTAATGTATTGACAATTATGGTAACTATACTGTAATGTCATTTCTTTCTAAGCTTGTATGTCATGTGTTTACATATTCGTAATGGTGAATTACAATGATTAAGCACATTTAAAATATATTAAATGTAATATTGCATAACACTTCAGTTACAATCAAGATATTTGATCGTTGTACACGTTCCAGTGGACGGCTTCGGCTGTTGGGTTGCTTCTCATCCTTCGGTTGGGGTCATCTAAAATGTAAAACCAGCCTTATCAGACCTGGCTCCAAAAGGAAAATCCATGGGATATCAGTCCAGAGACTAGTTCAGTGTCACAGTCCGCTACAGCACACTGTCTGGGGTGGTCTTGAAGAATATATTCTTCAATAATTCTTCCCTCCATAGCATTTTCATCCTTCTAATTGCCTCTCAATGCTTAACAGATATTGATTAATGCATGTATTAAAGGGGAAGCTGCTGCAGTGTGCACATGGCTTGTTCTTGTATATGCATATCTTCTCATTGCAAGCATCACCTGTAGTCTCAAGGGAGCACCTCGATTCAAGCCTCTGCAGTGACGTCATGCCTGTAATAGAGGGCTACGGATTTTTGACCTTTTTTTCTGTTCCTTTGACCACCCCTAGTTTCACAATAAAATAAATAGAAAATAGAAAAATATGTAATAAAGCAAACATTTTAGCCTATATCTGTTCCTATATGTAGCATTCATATAGAGGGGGCATGCACTTTTGACAGAGTAATTACACCGATTCTCCAGCAAATCAATGACAAATTAATGCATTATAAAGCTTTATCTGCTTTCATTTCAAAATGAGAGGCGATAAAAGACGCCAAAGAAAGTGGTCTTTGTTGCTATCTGGACTGAGCGGGGATTGTAATTATGTTAACACCGGTAAAACCTCCGTCCTGCCTTCCTGTAAGTCACTCACTCATTCATTCATAATTAATTAATAGCTCATAAAACCCAGGAGGAGGAACAATGATTGTCCCACATTTTCCCCTTTCTTTCTCTCTTTTCTCCCCTCTCGGATCCTTTCTTCCCTCTCTTTGGAAGAAAAACAGAATTATTGGTGACTAACGTTATGAGAGAGGCCTCATTTCCATAGCCGCGCGGTGAATTTCTGCCACCTTTTTAGTGCGCTTCGCCTGCAGGCTTCAATAATAATGACTGTTTTTTAGTGGAGGGGGCTGGGCGAAGCGTGTGCGGCTTTATATACCTAGAGGGAAAGATTTGGGGCATAATGTATATGTACGTGAGAGAGAGCGAGTACAACGGGAACGCAAGAAAGCAGGTACTATCTGAGAGATCGGGTTCATCAAAACAACCATATACCCACATTCAATATAATGATTAACAATCGTGCATCAAAGCTGCTCCAGTGTGTCTGGGATCTTCTCTGATCCACCCCGCTCCTCACATGACTCCTGTTCCGATGGCAGGACGTCCCAATCAAGCCAGATAAATGCCACAGCACTGCAGGGGGGGGGGGGGGGGGTAAGCTTGCGTTCAAAGCAGCTAGATGGAGCACGGCGCAACGGAAAAGAAGACGCATTTATATGTGCATTAAACAACGTTCCAGTTCGATACAAGTCCATCGATGGCATTTGTGGCATGATGTCCATTAGCACAGACAATCTTTTGACTTCGAAATTGAGGCTACAGAAAATAAATGATATGCACATACTCATAGATGGATTGTAAAATTATCCTTAGAATTCACAAAGAATCACTTGTCTGTGTAAAGTCATGTCCAATCTTTCGGATTCAATGACATGAACAGTCAATAAACCTGATGAACAATATGCATAATGATTTCTAATAGAAGCGTAACTGTACTGCATCATTTAAATTAACCAACTCCACCCTTGTCAGGATGCTCAGTTTGTGTGGATCTGTTCATTTATTAAATAAATAATTAAAAAGTGCAACCCATGCACATCTATGGTCAAACATATCTGAAGCTGTAGTTGTGTGTTCCTACAAATAATATGCACAGTCGTTTTGCTTAAAAATGACTAAAACAATTCAAACCTTATGAAACCAATATATTTTTTCTTGTGTACACTTGATATTCAAATTGTGGACACACAAATCACTGCTTAATGCATTGCTATAAACAGTTGTTTTTTTAAGAGATGAGTCAAAATTGTTTTCTGTGGGAATGGACATTATGCCACAAATGCTTTATGTATCTCTCAGTCTCTCAAAACTGACACTGAGGGATGAAAATACAACTGAACAGCTGAATTTACAGTAAATGATACTGTGTAGAATAAACAATCATATTATGGCCTACAGGAACATCAGAGATCAGAGGAAGCTGTTTTTTTTGCTGTTTTTGACAAAAAATTGTATGAAAGTTTGCTTCACCACAGGATTATAAAATAAAAGATTATAATTAGTAAGTAATAATAAAATAGTAATAAGTAGTAATAATAAATAAAGATTGTATTTTCCCTACAGCAAAAATAATATACCGATGAAATAATACTTTTAATTTATTTTACAGTGCAATTGTTCTACAAAATATGGCTATACTGTCATTGTTATTATTATTATTATTATATTCTAATTGGTTTGGCTTCCTAAAACAGCAGTGTGAGTGTAATTTATACTGAGACAGTATATCAAATAAAAAGAGGGTTGAGTCTCCTTTGAAGTTCAGTACAAGTCAATTCACTGACTTTTTTCTGACTCAAGTGTCTTAGTTAAGAACATGGATTGTAGCTCTTAATGTTGAACTCTCAAAGTGCAAAGTGTAAAATTTAACTTTAAAATGTACAAAATGTCCGTTTCTTTTCCCATCAATTCTTCATTCTTTTTGATTACACTTTATTTCGATAGTCCTCTTTAGACAATCTACTGTAAACTAGAAGTACATTTGTAACTACATGTCTACTTACTCTCAGTAGGGTAGGTTTAGGGTTAGTAGAATAAGTTGACATATACGTGCAAAATTTATCATACTCAGTAAGTTGTATGTTGTGGACTCATCAAAATAAAGTGTTAGCAGATATTAAACAGACAGTCTACTAATACTCTAATGACTGATAGTTGACATAGTTGCAAAGTTACTTACTGTTAGAATAATATCTAAAGTGGACTATCAAATTAAAGTGTTACCGTCTTTAAAAAATAATAATAATTATCGCATCGTGAGATTTTTATATCGTTACATTCCTACATAATTCAGATTTGTATATATAAACTCAGAATTGTAAGATATAAATGCAATTCTGGGAAGAAAGGTGAATTTCTGTGGTACCGTTATAACTGTGATAAATATACTTATTTATATATGTGATAAATAACTGTGTTATAAATATTACTGTGATGTTAGCATTGATTCCCCATCATTTGTAAGACAATGCTCCAGCGTGCCTTGGTTTCACTGTAAATTTCTGATTACAATAATTTCACGAGTTCACCTGCTCATCCAGCCTTAACAGTTCATGGTAAACGAACTTGGCTTGCTTTCCTTGATTGAGGCTCGAACCCGAGGCTCAGCTTGAGCTCTGAGTTCAATCCCCCCATTGTGCTACTACATAGAGGAGAATAACAGAAATAGAGATTGGGAGGTGGAGGGATGCTGGAAAGTTGTCTCTATGACTGCTGCTTATATGGACAAGTACCGTAAAAGTCCTGGCAAGTACCAGGGGCCTTAAGAGTGTTTAGGAGACCTGTTTGGAGACAATCATTACATTTTCCATTTGCTACCGCTTGTAGTGCAGAATTTACACACCTCAGCTTTAAGATCGAGACGAAGCGCTACTGATAGAAAGCGCAGCACAAATGCGATTGGGGTTTGTGGGGAGAGAGGAATATAAGCGTGAGGGATGAAGGGGAGGATGGTGGGCAGTAGATCGCTGTGCAAACACAGAGCTGTTGGGCTGTGAAACAGCATGCAGCAGCGGGATACCTCATTACACACAGCAGGCCTGCGACTGATCGCTATTCATTATGCTCAGATGAACACACACACAGAAGAGACCGGGATCGTGCGTAATCAGGACATGTCATTTAACTATTTAACATTATCACCTCTCTAAGTGTGGCACACGCACATCTTCAATTATAAGAGCAGTGGAAAAATGTCCAAGCAAAACAGTTTGATGTAATCACTAATACACTGTTACTTATTACAGTTCTGCACAATTTAATTAATCTTCAAATTATCTTTAAATTGTTACATTGCTTGCTGACCACAAAAAGTCCAATATATATATATATATATATATATATAATTCATATTATTTAATTTTTCTTGCAATACTTCGCCTGACCTGCATTTAAAACTAAAAGAGGGTGCCGCCGCCTACTTTAAGTGTTTTTTAAGCGCAACAGCCAAACTGAGTGTTACCACCTAGTGGACGCACTAATTAGTGCAGTCATTATAAAAATGTTTTTAATTAAAATTAATTTGTTTAAAAAAAAAAAATTATTTAATGAACATTGGTGTTTTTATCACATGGATATTCATTTTTTATAAACGCAATGAGCTATAAGAAATTGTGTTGAGATCACTTTTACTGTCAAAAACTCTAGTCTCTCAACACAGCGCTTAACCAGGATAAAAGCATTGTAACTCACATCTTTGTCAAAAGCCAGACCTCAAAACAGACCCATTGATTCAGACACAATGAATATTTCCAGGTCCTAAAGTATAAGACAGTGTGGTTTCTCCTTCATATAAATTTGAATGATAAATTCAGATTTTTTTCACTATTCTTCTAGGTTTTCTCTCCTCTATAAACCCCTTGAGCAACATGCACAAATACACACACACACACACACAAATACAATCGCAATGAGTCCATTCAGTGCCGCGAACCCCGAGAGGTAAATCTGCCAGGACTGGCAGGGAAATGAGAGAGAGTGAGATCAGAAAAAAAAAAAAATAATAAAAATGCAATAAAGCCGCCTGGGTGAAATCAATCTGCTTAAAGTTTTGCTTAATAAAAATTCATGAAGAGCTGCTAGCCCAGAGTTCATAAGAAATATTGTTGTTGATATAGAGGCAGAGCCGGACAGTAAGTGTCTTGTGTGTGTGTTTGTGTGTGTGTGTGTGTGTGTGTGTGTGTGTGTGTGTGTGTGTGTGTGTGTGTGTGTGTGTGTGTGTGTGTGTGTGTGTGTGTCTGTGTGTGTGTGTGTGTCCCAACACAACAATAACATTCAGATAGGATCTCTTTCTGAAAATATATGTTTCTCTGAGTTCAGTTAAAATATCACACATGCACACACACACACAAATGTCTTTCCTGTACAAGATGATGTATCAATTTTAAGAAACTTACTGAGTAAATAATTTTGAATTATTTCTCATAGATAAAGTGCATTGAAATTTCAGTTTGTTGAAAACAATTGTTTCAGAAAAAGATTTACTTTTTTTGTATCTGGTGAGTTTTTGTTTTCTTTCTTTGAAAGTTCAGTAAAAAAAGGCTATTTCCAGCCTGACAAAAAAACAGAGCCAAAAAAAAGACACCTGGTCACCCGAGTCCCATCACCCTTCAAAGTCTTGTATTTGAGGAATTATGGAAATTGCTTGCACCATCTAAATCTTTATCTCTGACAGGAGTCATATTACGAGCTCAACATCTTCAAAAAACCATTAACATTAAACACACATCAACACAAAACACCCGACACACCACATCCTCATCACACAGGCCTGAGTAAGTCAATACACACTCCAAACACACTCCAATTAACAACACACCCTGAGGAGTTTCTGGACAAATTACCACAAACAAGCGACTTACACTTTTTGCTGCTGCAGTCAAGTCATGTTAAATGAAGTCAAATCCGTTGTCGTCACTGGCTAAGAGTAAAAAAAATGAACACCTCAGGACTCACAGGGGAATGGGATAAAGATGGCTAACAACATTTCATAACACAGAAAATAAATAAATGTGAACTCGCTGCATATTAGCATGTTTGCTAGGCGTTACCTGCTAATCTCAGTGCTATGATGCTAGTGCTTATGGGTGGTTGTCAGATCATTGGCTGTGGTAGCTAACATGTTCTAATACCCATGTGAACAAAAATATAATTTATTATCATTTTTAATACATTTAAAAATATACTATCTCTATACTGTCTTTTTTTGTAAAATATGCTTCAAAATATATTGCCATAAATACATTTTTTGGCAACAAAAAATATTTTTTATATAGCCTATATATTTATGAAAATATATTGAAAAATATACATATATTTTTTAAAAGCATTTACAAATATATTTGGCCTCCATATATTCCAATGCAAGAAAATAAATGTTTAAGAAAAACTTCATGTTTTTATCTATAACATATAACTTGAACATTTCAATACAAAATAAGCAAGGAACATACGTTACAATCTTCTAAAAAAGTACAATATTAGTACAATATATATATATATAAATGAAACATAAAAAATGTTTGTGCGTGTAGTAATAGCCAAAAATACATCAAAATTATAATTTTTTATTTGATGCCAAAAGTCATTAGGATATTAAGTAAAAATAATCAAATCAAATCAAATAACTTTTATTGTCACATCACCACAGCACAAGTGCCTTGGTGAGTGAAATTCTTACGAGCGTGCTCCAGACAGTGCAAAAAAACAAAAAAACATTTACATATGGACAGTACATATTTACAGACTGTACAGAAGACAATGTGCAAAATACACATACATATACTCAGTACACACAGTGTACTATAAAGACATACTTAGTTATCAATACACATTATACACCGTATGTACACATCTACATTATGTACACATCTATACATAGTAATAATGTGAAGGTGCAACAGATTATACATTTACAGCAGATTGGTTGTGCAACAGATAGTTGTGCAAAGGTGCAACAGATTATGCATACGCAATGTCGTGAATGTGCTTTTGTATGGTGTCCAGTGATAGCAGATGTGTTAGTGCAGTGTGTGCGTGTAGTCCGGTAGAACTGTGTTAAAGTGCAGTGCATGGCATGTTGTGTGAGTGGGAGTGTGTTGTAGGGTGGGTTATTTCTGACTGTTCATTAGCCTGATAGCCTGAGGGAAAAAGCTGTCCCTCAGTCGGCTAGTGCGGGATTGGATGCTGAGGAGACGTCTCCCTGAGGGCAGCAGAGAGAGCAGTCTGTGGGACGGGTGGCTGGAGTCTTTGATAATCCTCCTGGCTTTCCTTGTACACCGCCTGGTGTAGATGTGCTGGAGGGAGGGAAGCTCACCTCCATCAATGTGGCGGGCAGTTCGCATGACCCTTTGCAGAGCCCTGCGTTTGCCAGCGGTGCTGTTTCCAAACCAGGCGGTGATGCAGCCGGTCAGGATGCTCTCCACAGTGCAGGTGTAGAAGGATCTGAGGATTCTGGGGCTCGTTCCAAACTTCCTCAGCCGTCTCAGGAAGAAGAGGCGCTGATGTGAGCAGACCATGTGAGATCCTCGGTGATGTGAACGCCAAGGAACTAAAAGCTGTTAACCCGCTCCACAGGTGTCTTGTCGATGGTGATGTGTGCGTGATCTCTGCTCTGTCTCCTGAAATCCACCACCAGCTCCTTGGTCTTGTCGATGTTGAGTGAGAGGTGGTTCTCCTGACACCATTTAGTCAGGGTACTCACCTCCTCTCTGTAGGCCGTCTCATCGTTGTCGGTGATCAGGCCTATCACCGTTGTGTCATCAGCAAATTTGACGATGACATTGGAGCTGTGTGTAGCTGTACAGTCATGTGTGTACAGAGAGTACAGGAGTGGGTTGAGGACGCAGCCCTGCGGAGCACCAGTGTTGAGGCTCAGGGGAGATGAGGTGTTGTTGCCGATTCTGACCACCTGACTTCTGCCTGTCAGGAAGTCCAGGATCCAGCTTGCCCTGCCACATGCTTCTTGGGTTGTTGTTGTTGAAATGTTCTTCAACTTTGTTTTTATATTGTCGCTTGGCAATAATGGATCTCCTGAGATCGTAACTGGCTTGTTTCCGATCATCAGTGTTTCCAGATTTAAAGGCAGATGTCCGCGCTGACAAGGCTGATCGAACATCGCTGTTAATCCACGGTTTTAGGTTGGGGTAGATGCGGATGGTTTTAGTCGGAACTACACCCTCTATACACTTCCTGATGAAACACGTTACAGTATCTGAATATGCCTCTATGTCGTCATCAGACGCTGCCCGGAACATGTCCCAGTCCACGTGATCAAAACAGTCCTGTAGTATAGCGTCCGATTGGTCCGACCAGCATTGAATTGTCCTGAGGGTGGGTGCTTCTCGTTTCAGTTTCTGCCTATAAGCAGGCAGAAGCAGAACGGAAGAGTGATCGGATTTGCCGAAAGGTGGGCGGGGGAGGGATTTGTATGCGTCCCGGAAGGAAGTGTAAAAATGGTCCAGTACACGATCTCCACGCGTGTTGATGGTGATGTGTTGAAAGTATTTTGGAGCTATTGTTCTGAAGTTGGCTTTATTAAAGTCCCCCGTGATAATAAAAGCTGCATCTGGGTGCGTGGTTTCCTGCTCACTTATATTCCCGTACAGTTCCCTGAGTGCCTGGTCTGTGTTGGCTTGAGGAGGAATGTAAACAGCCATGATTATGATCGCTGTAAATTCCCTCGGTAGCCAGAATGGTCGACACAGAAGCATATGAAATTCCAGATCAGGGGAGTAGAAGGATTTAATTGAGTATAAGTTCCTTTCATTACACCATGAGTTGTTGATATAGAAACAAACACCCCCGCCTCTGCTTTTCCCTGTGAGCTCTTTTGTTCTATCCGAGCGGTGCACGGAGAAGCCCGTGAGCTCGATGGCTGAGTCTGGAACCATTGCAGACATCCAGGTTTCTGTGAGACAATTAACGCAGCAGTCCCTTGTTTCTCATTGGTATGAGATGCGCGCACGCAGTTCACAGAGTTTGTTATCCAGTGACTGAATGTTAGCCAGCAAAATTGTTGGGAGAGGAGGTCGGAAAGCACGGTGTCTCAGTCTGACGAGAACGCCAGCTCTCTTCCCTCTTTTTCGGCGTCGGCGGCGTTTCCTCGGTTGCGCAACCCAGAAAAAGGGTTCTGATGCCGTGTCTGTGAACAATCCACCGGCATTCAAAAACTCAAAGTCCGGTTTGCGTTGCGCGACGGAGAAACCAAACATCTAACACGTAAAACAACAAAAAAACAAATAAAACATACGAAAAACTGCAAAGTATTCCCGGAGCTCGCAACACGGCTGCCATACTCGGGGCCATCTTGAAACATAATGTCCCATGAAGATATTTACTAAATTTCCTGCCATAAATATATCAAAACTTAATGTCTGATTAGTAATATGCATTGCTAAGAACTTCATTTGGACAACTTTAAAGATTATTTTCTCAATATTTAGATTTTCTTTTTCTCAGATTCCAGATTTTCAAATAATTGTATCTCAGCCAAATATTATCCTATCATAACAAGCTTATTTATTCAGCTTTCAGATGATGTAGACATCTCAATTAAAAAAAATGACACTTATGACTAGTTATGTGGTCCTGGGTCACATATACACTTTCTTTTTTGTTCAATTTCAATAGATATGTGACCACTAATGTGACTGCTAATGTGGCTGATTTACAGCCGTGCTGATATTCAGAATAACATAACTTTTATTCATGGTATACTATTGAAACAAGAAAGTAACCTCAGTAAGTTGACTATAGGAATCAAACTTTTACACCTTCAACATCACAAAAACAAGAGAAAGCAAATTCTGCAAATTAGAGGAGTTACATAAAGCCATCCGAAGCCAATCACTACTGATCCGGTGCTGCAGAGGAAGCTGAATTGCTATCAAGGGAACAGTCGTGGCACAGCACAGCGTCTCCAAATGGGCTGCCCTCTCTGGCTTTGTGTAAATATAACAGAACAGCCCGGCCCAAACACAAGCTGGCGTATCGAACAGAAGAGGAATGTCTCTGATTCCACTCCATTTGTCAGACAGACAATAACCCCCGCTGGTGTTTAACAACGTGCACAGCAGGGACGATCACAGGGGTTTTAATTGTGTGAGAGGGTTAATTGCTCGCTGAGAGCACCTTACAGCACGTCTGTCCACGGTCAGAGGAGATCATTACACACAACGCCATGTTAACTTCATGTACGTCATGTCTCTGATGATTTTTGTTGCACTTAGAGCTATGCAACGTGATAAAAATATTTAAGGGTTCATGTAGTCAAAAAAAAGATTTGTTTTACTCATTTGTAATAAATGGGTTTGATATAGAGTGCTGCAGGGATGATGTACTTTTGTAGGACAAAACCTAGAAACGTCCTGAAGCCAGTGCCATTGTCCTGAAGTGAATTGGTTAAATGTCTGAAATATCAAGGTTTGTTTGCACTCTTTATTCTATGACATAACATGCATCCCCCCCCTTCCCCCTCCGCCACCCACCCCAATCGATTGTATGTGTTTTGAAAAGGCTGCTGCTAACAAGTGTCTAAAACAACTCATGCCTTCAGGACAAAATGTTTTTAAATGAAGACTAAAAGAGTTGTGTGAAATCTAATGGTGATGATGTTGAAGTCATATACAGCATAACATTTAGCTTTTTAATTCTGGTGATTATATTTAGGCTGCTAAATTAATAAAAGTTGTGTTTATTTTTGATTGGCATGATGAATAAGAAGCATGTGTTTCCACAGAGCTTGTTTTCTGCAATATCTAAAAGCCTATGGGAAAAATGTGTTTTCAAACAGCCGTTTAACATATTTAATCAATCCTGTCCAGATTTGTATATGGTATTTATGAAATAACACCAAAGAGCTGATAAATATCCATTTCCGCTGTTATGGATTCTTCTTCTGCTATTCATTGTCACAAGGCAAAAATAGTCTGTTCGTGAGCGGCACCAGTTTTATGTATCAGCAGCAGCAGCACAAATATTATTGCTGGCTGGTTTTCTGCACACCGTCGCACTGATGGCATATGAATATTTGCATTGGTCTGAATACATATTAACACATTTTATGGTTTCATCTTGACCGTTTTGTTGTTCTATAACATATATGTATACAATTCCCTCTGATTTCCAAATACAGTTTTTCTGTTTAAGCCAATATGTTAAAAACGGCAGACAGGCTGCATGAAAAAGCAGAGTCACTCTCTGACAGTAGGTGGCGCTTATAGAAAAGCAGAAATAACCTGGTTATACACAAATCTCTGTTTAACATGTGTCATACCTTCTTGTCATAGAGAAAAGATAGTCACAATGTGAATATTTGTGTTGGTCTGAAGAGACACATTAACATTAGCAGTAATTTCTTCAAATCAAAATGTTTATCGAACCATATTTTTGCACAAAACATTCTTCTTGGTCTGAACAAGTCTGAACTTGGTCTGTTTTAATAAACAGCATGTTAATATAAATTGTATGTATGTAATATTGGTGGCTTTTGATAGAGTAGAGATTTTAGGGGGGAATTTAGTATATGTGTGAGTGTGTGTGTGTGTGTGTGTGTGTGTGTGTGTGTATGTGTGTGGGCAGGGCAGGGCCGTCACTAGGAATTTGGGGCCCTGTGCACTGAATTTGCTATGGGGCCCCAACGGGCCCACAAACTCCCCTTTGAATGTATTGATGGGTCATAGGACCTTCAGTTGGAGTAAATAAATGAATATATAAAACAGAAACGAATTCTGATTGATATTACTGAATTCACGACAAATACAACAAACTTAATACATTTTTGTCACATAGAACATCACTTGACAGTAAATCATTGATTTTGAGCTAGACTGCTGGAAAGGTACTGCTAATAAATTCTGTCATCATTTCCTAAACCTCGTGTCGTTCCAAACGACTTTCTTCTGTTGAACACAAAATTAGATTTTGTGTAATGTTACAAACCATTTTGGTTACTCTTGATTTCTATATGGACAAACATTTCTTGAATTTCTCAAATTATGTTCAAGAAGAAAGACATTCATACAGGTTTGCAAGGACATGATGTTGAGTAAATGAAGACAATAACATTGTTTGGGTGAATCTCCATTTAAGAACTTAATTTTTTAGTAAAAACACCTAATTTATAAAAGACACTTATATTTATCTTTAATCAGGGCCTTACTGAATTAACATTTTACTTACATTAAAAGTCAATAAGAAGTAAAGTAATACATAAAATTGCTTAAATTAAACATTTATTAATTTATTGTTTATCTTTAAATTATTAAAAATTTAACTTTTTTGGCAAACAAATGGAATTTACTATTAAAATTAAAACATGTTGGAAATGATGTGTGATCATTCCTTAAAATAATAAAGTTTTCATAATTTTAGTAGTAGTGTTATGTACATTCTGCTGAACAAATATTTCTGCTGCACTGTCTTCAAAAAAACTGACTTTTATTTTGACGGGTTGCCGTGAATACATTTACATTTCTGTGTGTATATGATATGAGGATATGAAACGCTTTCACTCAAATGAAACGATGAAATGCTCATGAAGTGACTCTCAGAGCAGTTCTGGAGATGTTGTTCGTGTGTTTATGTACTCAATGAGACGTCAAGGGTGCTTCAGTGTGTGTGTGTGTGTGTGTGTGTGTGTGTGTGTGTGTGTGTGTGTGTGTGTGTGTGTGTGTGTGTGTGTGTGTGTGTGTGTGTGTGTGTGTGTGTGTGTGTGAGCTAAAGGAAAACTCATCCATCCATTCATACAGAGATATGATCGCGCGCTATGAGTTAATGCTCATTAGATTCCGTAAATCAATGGGAAATTAATAGAAATGATGATTCGGTATAAGGAAACATTATGTGAACATGTATAAAAATATAAAACCCTGGCAAAGCTGTATTATCAGTGAATGTGTGCAGAGCATAAAGGGGAGCAGATCAGTGAAGGAGATTTTACCCGCGTTGCCCAGATCAGCTGTACCACAGCATGTCACAGCACAGCAGCTCTACTGCAAACAGGAACAAGTATACTAACGTTACATAGACATCTCTTATCGGTGCGTTATTTGAGCGGACTCTGCTTTTCCGGTGAGCATAAGCGGGAACTGAGCAGAATGATAGAGCGGAGTGTCACTCGGCGCAGTGATGACGGCTGAGGGAGAGAGGACACCTGAACACTGCTGGGTGGTGCAGTGGCATATATTTTCGGCTGCCGAAAATTCAGTGCATCCCTAATAAATCGACAAGCTGATTCTTGGAGGCACATAATTTGCCTCGATGATTTTTTTTGTATGCCTGTTACTCAATGAATCATTTCAGCCCTAAAATGGTTACTCACATTCTTTTTCCAAACGTTATTCTCATTCTCTCTCCAAAAGTAGCATCATGTTTAACCAATGAAATACAAGGCTAGATTAAGAACGAAGGATAAGAACTTAAGTCTTACTGTTTTCTTGAGGAGTTACCAGGTAGTTCTCTTCAAAAAGTTAGCAGGCAGAGGGGGACATCACAGGGTTATCCATTGTGCCAGTGGAATGGCAATCTGCTTGCCGCACGAGGCAGCGTCACGTGTTGCTTGCAGACGCGCCTGTATATTAATCGGCCTAATATGCAGCACAATCGGCCGATGCCGATTAATTAAAAAATGCCAAAAATTGGCCGAGCGATCAATCGGTCAACCTCTAGTCCTCATTACCATGGTTATATGTTTTTTTTAAATAAATAAGTCAAAATAAACTATACAATTTTCAGTAAAAAAAAAACTAAACATGAAAAAATTTCAAAACACCTATAAAATAAAAATATTGCCTAATACGTAATAACAGTAAAAATTTTAATAAATAAATTTCTGCCAACACTAGCTATGCCAACATTTGCTAGTTATACAGTGTTAATAACGTAAAGTTAAATTACTATGGTGCTGAATTGACAAGTCTATTGGCATTTTCCAATATACCTCAATGTCATGGCTGTTTTCAGACAGCATCACTACAAAACCTTTAACGCGCGTGTGTGCGTGTGCGTGTGCGTGTGGGGGGGGGGGGGGGGGGGTGCGTGTGTGTGTGTAGACTTTGGCCGGTACAGTATGAGGCTGGGCACTCATCTGTGTCTAGTGAGTGAGGAAGTCAAACCTGTCCTTCACCCGCGTATGTATCTTCCTCTCAGGAGTCTCAGTGACTGCTGCGTCCAGGCAGAGCGCTCCACGAGGCGGGGACGTGCACAGCATCCGAGCGCAGGGATTCCCCATCCAGCCCTAACAATGGTGCGGGAAGGAAGGAGCACCAGCTCCTGTACTTTATGAGAGGCCTGGGACAGAGACAAAGACAGATCAAATACTGAACCAAGAGGTCAGCCAGTTTTTCTGTGTGTTACAACACACACACACACACACATCAACTTCCTTAAGTGCTACAAGTCATAAATGTCCTGTGTGTGTGTGTGTGTGTGTGTGTGTGTGTGTGCGTGTGTGTGTGTGTGTGTGTGTGTGTGTGTGTGCATATAGTTATATAAATTAGTGATATCCGAACTGTTTCACCGTTTGTAATTGTATCACTACGCTTGCAGTGTTTCGCATAACAGATGCCCAAATACACTATAAAATACAGTTTTTTTACCATTGTTGTTTCTCATGTATTTACACACTCATGCCATTAGACTGTTGTATAAATGACAGCATAAGTCTTTTTTTTTTCTTGATTGTTCATCAAATAATAATTTCATAAATTATTTTAAGAAATAATAATACATTAAAGTAGATATATGATCAATACTATATTGCATTATTATATATTATACAATACATTTATATTGCATAATAATATGTATTAGCATAAATCTATTACAGAGTATATGAAATTAAATTAAATTAAATAAAAAAATAATAATAATAATTTAATTTTAGCTTATTCCAAGATGCATTGTCTGAAGACTTGGAACATAATTTGTTGAATAACATAATTATATTAGGTGGCCTTAAATACTATGCACTTTGATAAAAAAAATAAGTACAATATGTTTATTGTGTTCATATTGTATTGTAAAACACGTCTCCTGCTGTTGAGGTGGACACGGGTGCGGTTCGGGACAGGTTTGGTGGTATGGGTCGGTTTAAGGATGGGTCAACTGTGTAATTATAAATGTAATTACATTAAATTAATTACAGATGTAACTACATATAGGTATTTCCTAATATATAAGTACAATGTAAAAACATGCATGTACACAATAAGTGCATTGTACCAAATGATTGATTTAAATGTAAGTATATAGTAGTTAAGGCCACCTAATATAAAGTGGGACACATCATTTTGCTTCGCTTGTAATTTTGTCGATGAAGACGTTCTATTGTTGGATCTGTTGTTTTGTTGATCCTCTGAAGGAAGCCAGTAGTCAGCATCAAATTCCCCATGATCCTCTCTGCCCACATGGCTCAAGGTTGTTCAAGTGTCCTGATCTTCGTCCCCTCGTGACTCTGTTTTCACCAGCGTCCTGATAAGCATCGGTCCCGCACGTATAAGGGAGATAAGAGGATGATTTACAGAGGAACATGTGAGGGGTGAGGGCTCAGGGCTCCTGCTGAGACAGCAGACGGTGACTGGACGACTCTCACCACAAGATCTCAGCTCAAGTTCAGCGATCTCCAAACTTTCATCTTACGTTCCTCACTTTGACAATCTGCTTTAATCTCTTCTGCTCACCAACGCCGCATACTGTTCAAATGGTCATATTATGAAATATCTATATTAGCATATATTAAAATGTTACATGTCTCATCCTCCTGAAATCATTCTAATATGCTGATTTGCTATTTAAGAAACATTTCTGAGTAATGTTAATGTTGAAAACACTTGTGCTGCTTCATATTTTTGTGGAAACTGTGGCACTCTTCTTTTTCAGGATTAATTGATGAATAGAAAGTTCAAAAGCATTTAGTTGTAATATAAATTATAAATAAATACAATTTTGTAACATTATAGATGTGTTTTTGGTCACTTTGATCAAGTTAATATATCTAGCTCAATAAAAGTATTATTTTTTTGGGAACAAAAATAAAAATAATAACCCCAAATGTTTGTGCTGTTTATAAATATTACAATAAATCATTAAGAAATATCAAATGCTTCATATTGCATATTTGGAAATGATGATCCTATACAGATATTAAAGCTTTTATTAAGCACATTATAAGTGAACCTCAAAAATATTGTACTTATGATATGATTAATGCTAATTTGGTGAAATTACTTTTAATAATTCTTAATTATTTTATATAAATTATACATTTAAATTGATAGAAATTACAAATCTAAATGTAAAATGTTCATGAATGACCAGAGTTATATGTTTTCAGGCCTTCCCAGATGAACAGAATAAAATTTAAGTTGTTAATCGTCAAATTCTTGCCCTATATAATAAATTCCAAAATAGAAATTCATTTTTAGGGTGAGCCATCACTAAATTACTCAGTTTTGAAACAAAGTTTGTGATTCTAAATACTACTCCTTGAATCCATGTTCTGGAAACTTGTGCAATGACTTCTCTAAAAGCCATTGATAAATATCATAACACAGGAATTTCCTGCAATTATCTCGTAGCAAATAGATATTACGGTCTGTCCCGTTCACTCAGCTTATGTCAGGTAAATCGGCTATAATTGGCTTGTCCACTCTTTCCAAAAGTTTCAATATTCCCTGACCCCTGACCCAGTGACCTTTAAGCTTTAACCCTTATATAGGACTATTCCAGCAAGCAGAGAGCACAGGATGAGGGCCAGATCACAGCTGGATCCTGGACCGGTACACATGTTTGGACTAGATACCACGCTTCACACACACACACACACACACACACACACACACACACACACACACACACACACACACACACACACACACACACACACACACATACACACACACTGAATGTGTGAACAGGGTAGGCCTGACTGCAGCCAGAAGAACACACTGATGACAGGGGTGCAACGGGCCACAGGAAGTCCCAGCCTACACATCCTGTGTCCAGCCCCACAGCGAATCCAAGGACACGGCTGCCAACACACACACACACACACACATATGTTGTTTTTTATGGTTTACGGGGACTCTCCATAGGCGTAATGGTTTTTATACTGTACACCTAAACTTAGCCCTCACAGGAGACGGTGCATTTCTACTTTCCTCCCAAAAAACTTACTCTGTATGATTTATAAGCATTTTGAATTATGGGGACACTGAAAATGTCCTCATAAATCACCTTCTCCTTGTAATACCTATGTCATACCTATGTCATTATACAAATTTGTGTCCTCATAAACCACATAAACATGCACACACACACACACACACACACACACACACACACACACACACACAAAACGCTTAATAACTGTTACGCAATATAGAGCTCTGGAAAGAGACACAAGGCTTGTGCCCACTATTTGGCCATTGGGAACAATGGAGCACTATAGGATTCAGAATATCTCTTAAGTTGCATATTACCCTACACAGCAAAAATATAATTTTCTTATTCAGTAATAATATCTAAACATCCCTAAATCAACATACACTACTGTTAACATTACATACACTGCATTTATTTGATCAAAAATACAGTAAAAACAGTGATTTTGTGAAATATTATTACAATTTAAAATAACAGTTTTTACTGTAATACGTTAAAATGTAATTTATTCACATGATCAAAAATGAATTTTCAGCATCATTTCTCCAGTAATCATTTTAATATGCAGATGGTTTTTTTAATCAATGTATGTTTTTGCAATGTTTTATTAAATTTTATTGTAAGTGTATTAATCTTTACATTCACTGATGAATCAAAACACCGTAAGATAATAAAACAAAATAACACAGTACTTTGGTGCAATAAATATAGAAAATAATAGTAATAAATGGTATTGCTGCATGTTTCAGCTGTGTCATTATTTGTCACATATCCCTTGTGTCTGTTTGGACTCTTGTTTTAGATCTTTGCTTACTTCCTGTTTCCTGATCTGTTTGTAGTCTATTTGTAGTTTTTCCTCATTGATTAGTTTCTTGATTGCCTCCCAGGTGATTGTTGTTGTTGTTGTTTTCTTGTTGGTCTATTAGCCCTACATCTTCATCAGGTGTTATGCTGGTTTGCTTAGTTCTGTTATTTTGTTCTTCCCTTGTACATCTCAGTTTCTTTCCTTATTAAACCTTATTTTGCCATTGGATCCAACCCTCGCTCGTCTCTGAGTTTACCCAGTGTTACAATATTAAATCTACTACTTCTGCATTGTGGTTACTGGGGATAAATGGATGATATTTGCATTACTCTAAATAATCATTCTTTCATTACACTGGTGATTCAATCACGCAGCTGGTTCGGCTCCAGCATGTTAGTGACTCAGGAAGCTAATTAAAACCTTGTCTTCCTAATGAATCGACACTGAAAAACAGATATCGCATTTTAAACAGCTCTGTTATTAAAATGCTTCTCTCCTCCGATCAGCTAAGCAGATCTATCTTTTGCTAATAATGTAAACGAGATCTGCAGACTGATTCCATGCAAGAGACCAAAGAATGTAAAGTCTTTGAACGTTAAAAGGAGGTTTGTGCTCTTCCAGCAGACGCTGGAAACATTGGGAATCGCTTCTTTGAAAGTCCTTTGGATATATTTATGTTTGGCAGTATAGCTGGTGCTTTAACTAACCCAGAAACCCAAAGATGATATAATGTAATGTCCAGAACTATAATTTTTTTACTTTATTTATAAAGTGCATCGTGAAGCACCTTTATTTTTAAGCGCGTACCTGCTTACGGCCGGGACGAGAGCGCGGGATGATGGAGAGAAAGAGATGAGGAGTTTGGGGGAGGTGTGCAGCGCTCGGAGATTCATGAAGGGAAGGGAGCACAAACAGAAGCTCGGTTCAGTGTGCTGGAACTTGTAGTATCTCAGCACGTTTGGCTTTTGTCACATTCTTCATTAACTTCATTAACAGATGAGCAGGGGTGATTAGGAGCCGTTTCCCGCTGATTCAGCTCCCGCACACACACACCTCGCTGCTCATGTCACACATGGGGGCTGTTGAGCCAGATGACACACTGTATCACATAACCGCATGAGTGAATACACACACACACACACACCAATGAAATGTTTGCACATGCTTTGCAGAACAAATCTTGGCTTTGTCTGCATTGATTAGCTTAGTTAATACACACTTAATTAGCGTGCTCGAACAGAACTCTTCCTAGATTACTGAAGTCATGGCCGTAACAGATGACCTCTGACCTGTGGAGAGAGAGTTTCATTGATTTCTCTGGAAAGGCTCTGTTCTCTTGATCAGTTTATCAGATCTGAGCATCACCATGATCAGGATCAAGTCAAGTCACCTTTATTTATATAGCGCCTTTAACAATACAAATTGTAACAAAGCACTGCACAATATCAAAATAGGCAAATTTTGTCAATAATGTAAAATGACAGGATTTAACACTCAATTATCTGCTGAATGCATTTCATTATTGAATTTAGTAATGGCATTGTCCAGCTTAGTTCAGTTTAAATAATATCTGTGCAATCAAGTCGATGATTGTGCTGGAAATGAAGTTTGTTCAGTGTTGTGTCAGGGTTCCCACAGCCCTCGACCACCTGCAAACTGTGTGTGATTGTCATTTCCAGACCTGAACTGAAAAAATAATAATAACAAATCACAGAATTCAATATGGTTTTAAAAGGTTAAATCATTATAAATATATTCACTACCTTTATAAAGTTTGTGGTCAGTAGATTTTTTTCAATGTTTTGAAAGAAGTCTCTTCTGCTCACCAAGGCTTCATTTATTTGATCAAAAATACAGTAAAAACAGCAACAATGTGAAATATTATTACAATTTAAAATAAAGTTTTCAATTTTAATAATGTATTGCTGTGATGCAGCGCTGATTTTTCAGCATCATTACAGTCGTCAGTGTCACATGATCTTCAGAAATCACTCTAATATGCTGAAGAAAAAATTATTCACTGAATTCACTATCTTTTTTAGATAAGTGCTTGTAATCAATTTATTTTAGCTACTGTAATGGAGCCGACGAGATGAGAGGCATGTGGATCCATTTGCAAGGCTTTTATTCAGGGACGTGGTCACAAAACAAGCTTGGTTCGTGCAATGACAAACAGGTACAACACAGTCAAGGTAAAGAGTAATCCTAGGGAAAGCGTGGGTCTTCGATCGGCAAACAATATCCAACAGGGCAAGGCAGAGAGATAATAAAGGTTCACGAGCAACAGTCCAAGCGAGGTGCAAACAGAGTCCGAATGGCAAGGCAAAGGGTTAATCCAGGAAACACGGGCAAGAATCAAATCACTAGATAACAGGCAAGGCAAAGCAAGGCAAGGCAAGGCAAGGCAAGACTATAACAACTAAGAGGGCTCAGTAGAGTGGCTATCGCTAGGAGAGTGATGTATGCTATACAATACTCGGCCATCTGACTCAGAAAGTCCATGGCTGTATTCGAAATCGCCCCCTATACCCTCAAATAATGCACTATTTGAGGGGACAGCCATTTTAAGTGGTGTTCGAAACCATAGTGGATGTTCTCAAGTGCACTCATTCAATCCCACAATGCACCGCAAAACGAGTGTACAACTGATGTACACTCAACGGCTAGATAATCCCCATAATGCACTGTGAGAGTCGCGCGCCAAATTAATTCCTGCGTCTCGACAGAAGATGGCGCCCACAGCTGAATCATCCATTCATTTATTTTAGAAGCGCTCGTCCATGGCGTAATACAGTAAATATTACGTATTATTACGTAATACGTAATATTTCCGTGACAGAGTTCAAGATAAATCCTTTGATAGATCCTCAAATGATTATTAAACAGCAAGCAAACTATGCAAAAGCGGCAGTCCTTCCGGTGCACGTAGTGTCCGAGTTCACTCACTCGTTCTCAGTCACTCCTTCAAGTGAACTGTGTGAGTGGACTAATGTAGGGAATAGTGAATATAGGGGCCGATTTCGGATACAGCCCATGGCTTAAGTAAGGCGTGTGATGGGAATCAGCTGTGTGTGTGTCGTCAGTGCAATGGATGATGGGAATTGTAGTCCGGAGTGACGTGCAACAGTTAATGTAGTGCAAGAGTCAATGTGGTGAGCGAGTGACCTCTGGCGGTGAGTAAACGGAAGCTCATAGACCAGATTCATGACGGCTACATTTAAATAAACTAATTTTGTTGACTAACTTTGAACATGTAATATATATGTAGATATAATAGATTGTTTCCAACAACCCAAAAAAATTATATAATTTTTTTCAGTATATGATGATTTGCTGCTCAAGAGACATTTATTCTTATAATATGTTTTGTAAAAATCTGGAAAAAAAACTATATATATATATACACACAGGTGCTGGTCATATAATTAGAATATCATCAAAAAGTTGATTTATTTAACTAATTACATTTAAAAAGTAAAACTTGTATAATGTATATATTCATTCCACACAGACTGATATATTTTAAGTGTTTATTTCTTTTAATTTTGATGATTATAACTGACAACTAATGAAAACCCCAAATTCAGTATCTCAGAAAATTAGAATATTGTGAAAAGGTTCAATATTGAAAACACCTGGTGCCACACTCTAATCAGCTAATTAACTCAAAACACCTGCAAAGGCCTTTAAATGGTCTCTCAGTCTAGTTCTGTAGGCTACACAATCATGGGGAAGACTGCTGACTTGACAGTTGTCCAAAAGACGACCATTGACACCTTGCACAAGGAGGGCAAGACACAAAAGGTCATTGCAAAAGAGGCTGGCTGTTCACAGACCTCTGTGTCCAAGCACATTAATAGAGAGGCGAAGGGAAGGAAAAGATGTGGTAGAAAAAAGTGTACAAGCAATAGGGATAACCGCACCCTGGAGAGGATTGTGAAACAAAACCCATTCAAAAATGTGGGGGAGATTCACAAAGAGTGGACTGCAGCTGGAGTCAGTGCTTCAAGAACCACTACGCACAGACGTATGCAAGACATGGGTTTCAACTGTCGCATTCCTTGTGTCAAGCCACTCTTGAACAACAGACAGCGCCAGAAGCGTCTCGCCTGGGCTAAAGACAAAAAGGACTGGACTGCTGCTGAGTGGTCCAAAGTTGTGTTCTCTGATGAAAGTAAATTTTGCATTTCCTTTGGAAATCAGGGTCCCAGAGTCTGCAGGAAGAGAGGAGAGGAACAGAATCCACGTTGCTTGAGGTCCAGTGTAAAGTTTCCACAGTCAGTGATGGTTTGGGGTGCCATGTCATCTGCTGGTGTTGGTCCACTGTGTTTTCTGAGGTCCAAGGTCAACACAGCCGTATACCAGGAAGTTTTAGAGCACTTCATGCTTCCTGCTGCTGACCAACTTTATGGAGATGCAGATTTCATTTTCCAACAGGACTTGGCACCTGCACACAGTGCCAAAGCTACCAGTACCTGGTTTAAGGACCATGGTATCCCTGTTCTTATTTGGCCAGCAAACTCGCCTGACCTTAACCCCATAGAAAATCTTGGGGTATTGTGAAGAGGAAGATGCGATATGCCAGACTCAACAATGCAGAAGAGCTGAAGGCCACTATCAGAGCAACCTGGGCTCTCATAACACCTGAGCAGTGCCACAGACTGATCGACTTCATGCCACGCCGCATTGCTGCAGTAATTCAGGCAAAAGGAGCACCAACTAAGTATTGAGTGCTGTACATGCTCTTACTTTTCATGTTCATACTTTTCAGTTGGCCAAGATTTCTAAAAATCCTTTCTTTGTATTGGTCTTAAGTAATATTCTAATTTTCTGAGATACTGAATTTGGGGTTTTCATTAATTGTCAGTTATAATCATCAAAATTAAAAGAAATAAACACTTGAAATATATCAGTCTGTGTGGAATGAATGTATACATTATACAAGTTTCACTTTTTGAATGGAATTAGTGAAAAAATCAACCTTTTGATGATATTCTAATTATATGACCAGCACCTGTATATATATATGTTTTTTTTTTTTTTTTTTATATAGAAATTTCTAATTTTTATCAATTTAATGCATCCTTGCTAAGTAAAAGTATTCATATTTCATTTATAATTTAATTTTAATCAAATTAAGTTAAATTCAATTATAGAGCAAAACAAAACAATTGTCACATTAAAAAAGGGAAAAAAGCATTCAAATGTAATGTATTTTTTACCTGTTACCATCTGCCCCATTGAACTAATGAGTCTCTGTGAAAAAGCAGCATCACGACAATGATCTGAGGAATCGTACTGTACGTGTCTGCAGCACAGATCGTGTACAGTGAGTTCAGGGTCAAGGGTTTCTTCATATAATTCTCTGCGTAATGTATGAGCAATAGTACTAGTGATCCTTGACTTAGCAATCACTACAATTACTTAGCAAAGTCATTTATGAAATCGCATGTTTGCTGTGCAGTTTCTGCATGTGCTGTATCTGGCAGGTTGATTTTAAAGCACATTCTGTGCGGTTTAGGGCCGATCCATGAGAGCATCTGAGCTTTGGTGTGCGTTACGCTCTCATTACTGCTGCACTCTAATGGGGACGACCAAAACAAAGGTATTAAATATGTATAAAAGACGCTGTGTCTCGCGGGCATCACTGTCTCTCTCCTGCCCATGTTTTGTTTTTGTCGTGCTGTTTCCAGACACATCTAGAAATTGATGGCCTGTCAGCGGCGGGTAAAGAAGGGTCCTGTATCCAGACACAGATTAGTGCGTTCAACCATAAATTAATGCATGTGGCTCCCTCATCTCCCAATAAAGTTCTCGTAAACAAAAATCATCTTTTAGTTTGCATTCTGCTTCCAGACAGCAAAGGCTTTTGTCACATTTCTCTCCTCGGTTACTCGTCCGTTTACAGCCATGTCTGGCGTCCCTCTAAACTACACACATATGCAAATTTCCCTCTGTTCTGACAAATTAATTTTACCTTTTTCATCCCCCGCTCTCACTCCTTCTCAATCATTCTCTTGGGCTGAAGAGGAGCAGGACTTGGCCATCTGGAGCTGTCGGAATGATATTGTTTAATTTGTTACATGATTAAATGGTTGTTTCTCAGAGAGCACGAGGTCTACAACAAAATAAAGACGAGACAAAAAATGAGCATCGACAAAGCCAAAAACTGCTTAAGCGGGAGATGCTTTCGTATGCATTGACACTTAAACTCATTTACACTTTCTCTCATTTTTTGCCGTGGCATCAGTCATATTGGCGTGTCTTATAACTACATGGGGTGAGATTTGAGGCTTTGCTGAACTTGTGGCGCCCAGGAATCAACAGCAATTAACATGCGGAAATTACACATACAACTTTCCCTCCAGAAGTTACTTTTTAAACCTAGATATGTTTTTAAAATAGGCATCTTTAAAAAAAAAAAAAAAAATTAAGCAATACATTTTTTATTATTATTCTTAAAAATATTATCATTATTATTAATGAAAACACTAATTTGTGTGTTTGTGGCATAAACATCTAGAGAATCTAAAAACATTACAAAAAACACCTTATTGAAAACAGTAATGTAATATTAGACGATAATTTGTGTTAACTAATATCATATAAGGTTGCCAAATGTTACAGCGTGTATTGTATTAACACTACAAAATCAATTGAAGGATCTGTGAGACTGAAGACTGGAGTAATGAGGCCGAACATTCACAGGAATAAATTACATTTTAATATATATTCACATAGAAAACATAAAATGCAATAATATTTCACAGTATTACTGTTTTTTTACTGTATTTTAATTAAATAAAGCAGCCATATATGAGACAGACATTTGAACAGTTAGTGTAAAACAGTCATTACTCGTTGAAACCCGGCGAAAAATATCCTGGAAATCTGATCCTTTGGATTAAAAATAATGAAAAGATGTAAATGAAATCCATGTGTTGAATTAATCTAAACCGCATGCTTCCGAGGCGCAAGCTTGCGTAAAAGCGTAACTATTTATCTCTGTATCTGTTCTCATCTTTACTGCATGAATGACAGGCTGCGCTGAACACAGAACATCATTTCTACTTTTAATAGCACTGCCTTCTATTTCTCTGACGTGCCTTAATCAATAACCAGAGCTGTCCCAGGCCAAGCTTGCCGGCCGTTTTTATTAATTTTAAACAAGCTCACTAACTAGGCGTCTGATATGGAGATGCATCTCACACTAGATAATAGGCAGGCTGGATTGATAGGTTTATTCTGAAGCCTCTCTCTCTCTGTCATCACATGAGATGCAGCTTGAGAAATGCAGACGCACATAAATAAATAAACATTTTACAATATAATAAAGAGGTTTGTTAGTGAACATAACATAGAGAACTGCATATTCCAAGTTAAGATGTTCACATCCCTAAATATCATATTAAAAGTGTCCTGATATAGTGAGCGGTCAGGTGATGGGATTCTATGAATAAAATAAATTCATGATTCAGTTTGTGCTATAAACAGTTTTGTGGCATCAACCCTAAAACTGCAGTGGTAGAGTAACCGAATGCATATGTTATCTGATGAAGTATCAACACTTTCTATTTGGGAATAGCACCAGATTGCTGGAGAAACCTATTAACCTCAGTTTCTGCTACAACACAGCTTTAAGAGAAAACAATGCATCCCTACGGAGCTTTTCTGAGTGCAAAAAACTACAGCAGAGAGACGTTCGGTTCATGTTTATACAGTATATGTTGGCATTACTGATCTACAAGGAACAAAAAAGCCAGAGCAGCAACTAGCAAGACACATTTACATCAGAGGTGAGTATCTGTACTGTTAAAGTAATAATCTTAGTTACTTGAACAAGTGTAAAAAGGTCTGCAATAAAAAACTACTCAAGTAGCAACATTACCAACTATTAATAAGCAGCAAATCAGGAGTTTATGGAGGCAAAAGTTGTAGCTAATAGTAAAAACTTTAAGATAAAGTGTGACAACGCACTTCAAGGCATTTTATCATATATTCTTCTTGCACTCTCTATTCTAATTCTATTCTTTAATAAAACTTGCCCTTTTTAGACTTGCATTTACTAACTGCTTGTTTTCTTTAAAATAACACTAGCTTCTCTGTTATTTTTGTATTTGATCTCTGGTTTCCTTTTATTTATTATACAATTAACAAAAAGAAAAAAGGCCTCTAATACTAGCTTGCTCTAATCTTTTTATATTCTATCGGTTTTCTTTTTAATTATTATATATGTTCCTGTAGCTCAGTGGTAGAGCATTGCATTAACAGCGCAAAGGTTGTGGGTTCAATTCCCAGGAAACACACATACTGATTAAAAAAATGTATAGCCTGAATGCTCTGTAAGTCGCTTTGGATAAAAGCATCTGCTAAATGCATAAATGTAAATTATATGATTAAAAATAATACTAATAACTTGCTACTTGTAATGGGCCAAGCTAACTGAGACTTGTTATAGCACTTGCATTTTGCTCTTTTGTTAATTTTAAATGCTTTGATTGAACTAGACTTTCTTAATAGAAAGTGTTTTCTCTACTACTTACATTGCTCTGTGAGAAGTTAACAACACTCTGTTGTGAGTCATTGTGGGTCGCAGTTGTAATCGACTGCTATAGTTTGATACCTGATGGAATGCAATTTATAGGTTCCCTTACAAGACAATCTGGACAGTTACAAGATACTAGGATGACCATTTCGTCCTCTATTGCCCAGACATCTCCTGGCCAGGCCAAATGCCTTGGTTTTAGCTTTGTTTTTCTATTGACATGCTCTACAGTCCTGATACATTATATGTGTGTTTGCATTGCTTTGACTGTTCTCTGTAGATCCCACCTTCTCACGCACTATGATTGGTTGATTATGTACAATGCTTGCACGCTATTGGTCAAACTACATTTGAATCATTACCTTCAGCAAGTATGAAAAGGGAGACAAAGCCAAAACCCAGACATTTTAGGCGATTTGGGAATTTCTGGGAAATAGAGGACGTGTGGTAACCCTATAGATGATGAGAATTGAGTGAAATCAATTGTGCATTATTGTATTGCCGTTCCACATCATAGAGGAGCCGCTAGGCTTGGCCCCTTATGAAGCACTGTACCCTAATGAGAGCATTTACTTAATTATTAAGATAATGCATCCTCATCAGGTCTGGCACTGCAACTTCCTCTTGTTAATGTGAAGTTTAGTCAATAGCTGTATCGCCAAACAAGGTGTTTCGAGTGCAAGCAATATAATTGTCTTAACATTTCACAATATCACAATAAATACAAGCCCGATTCAGCTGAAGTGCTCTTTGCCTTGCCTCATTTGGCGTATTAGCATCTTATGGTTTACTTTCAGGTTCTCTTCAACCAAGGGAAAGCAGTTTGCTGAGTATGAAAATCTGTGGACTGAGGAAGTGGGTTCCCTGAGTTTCTGTGGCATGCGAGATCACCTTTCATGACAGCGATTACACAATCTGTCTAATAAGCTAAAATAACTAATTTACACTGACCCCCCTCAGACCCCTCCGCTGCCTCTGTTGTGGGATGACTAATTACTGCATTTCAACTAAACGAGGGAGTTTTGAGCGAGTGGAAATTTGTTCTATAATTGAATGAAGCAGAATTTTGGTTTATTAGTCCAACGGTCATAGAAAATCTGATCTCAGGTTCGGTCTCAAATACGGAGCAAAATAAAAATACTCACAGACTTAGGCTGTATTTACAGTACATGGTTCAAGTGACACAATTTGTATTTTTCCTCCCATGTGGCACACATCGGATATGACCCACGAACCTGTAAGGAGGATAAAAGCACATGGATTTTGATTTGCTCCGATCAGTTTCAGGCCACATTGAGTGGCGTTCACAAGGGGGGGGGATGGCTCGAGCCCCTGCACCTTTGAGGTCCGATGCTAAAGTGCCCTTGAGGTCTGGTCTGTGCAATATGAACGATACTAATATGCAGAGTATGCTGTTTGCGTAGGGCACCAAGTCCCAGGCGGCACCATCCCAGTTGCTCAAAAAAAAAATCCATGACGCGCCAGCCTGCAACCGACAAAAAAAAAGATGAAAAACGAAGCCCACACGTCCCTTTCAGGTAGGCTACATTCATAATCAAATAAGCATTAAGCCAAAAAATAATAATAATAATATATATATATATTTGGTTATAAAAACAGACCTAGGCCAACAACAGCCTTTAAAATGATTTATAATGCATTATATAAAAACAATGAAGCAACCCTGCTGAAAAAACGATAGAACATCACAGAAAATTACAAACGTCATTAATGACCATCAACTTTTAACCATTAAAAAAAACATACAAAAATGGTTTTCTGTAGTGTGTTTTGTAACCTATTCTATTAGGATTTATTGGTTTTAACAAGCCACCAATAGAAGGTGACCAATTACCAGTAGAGACCCACAGGGTCCATTAGAGTTTTCATTCAAACCAATACAAGTCCCATTATAACCAGTAAAACCATTACAATTTGTGTGATGGTGTCTATTGTTTTTTTTTCAACATTACATGTCATAAATGCCTGTAAAGGGAGCCATATGCCTGGTAATTTCTGCTGTTACACTTACAGGATGATCATGTCCTTGATTAATAGGCCATTGACCAAACATTTAATTCAAGAATCCACTTAATCTTTAATTTTTGGCCACCTTTTTGCTATAGATGGCACAGGCTCTATAATTTCTTCAACAAAAAACATGTGAACATCACAACCCTTACAAAAATAAATCATGGTTCTCGTAGTAAAACTGCTTAGTTTTCTTTTGCGTGGTTTCTGAATGCTTGAATTCATAAAATCAATTAGACAACTGTATTACTCCCATAGGTAACTGCCTAGAGCTACAATTTTGTAAATAATACAATTTAATAAGAATTTATACATTTATTTACTTTTCTATTTTATCAAAGTTATATTTTGACCCCTATATTAAGTGTTTTATTTTTTACTTCCACAATATTTGAGGGAGGGGGCACAACAATAAAATCCTGCTTAGGGCACATTTGGCCAGCAGCGGCCCTGATAAAGATGTCTCCGGGATCTGCTTTTGAAGAAATATCGTTGTATCGTGCTACAGCACACATTCAACCAGCTGCAGTTCTGGCACCGCCTTATCAATATACCGTGCAGAGCCACATACATTCCCATCAGTAAGAAGATATTTTGAAGAATGTGGAAAACCAAACAGTTGCTGGTCCACATTGACTTTGACAGTATAGGGAACAGCAACTGTTTGGTTTTCTACACTCTTCAAAATAGCGTTTATGTTTAGCAGAAGAATGAAACTCTGGTTTAAAACAACTTTTAAGTAAATTAAGTTATACAAATAAAACACTAGCCTACTTTAATTATTGGGTGAATTATTCCTTTAATGTTAATAAACACCAAACACAAAGAGAAAAATCTCAAATTTAACGTTTTTAAAAGTTTAAAAACCGTTATAAGGTTTATTTAATAGGAATCAATCTATTTAGTGTTGTATTTTTATATTTGTTAATTCAGTTTCTTGAATTATCCTGCTAAATACACCTATAGCCTACCTGAAAATAAAACACTGTTTATGTTATTTGTATATTATGTGTATTTGTAATGTGTTTCTTTTGTTCTCATTTTTTTTATAACAAAGCCACAGCCATATCACCCTACAGCCCAAGACCGGTTGCCGACTGAAGCTAAGCATGGTTGAGCTGGTCAGTACCTGGATGGGAGACCTCCTGGGAAAACTAGGTTGCTGTTGGAAGAGGTGTTCGTGAGTCCATCAGGGGGTGCTCTGTGTGGGTCCTAGCGCCCCGGTATAGTGACGGGGACACTATACTGTCAAAAAGCACAGTCTTTCGGATGAATCATGGCCTCCTAATAATCCCCATCCGCTTGATTGTCTCTATGACTCTCTCGTCTCTCCACCTGTAGCTGGTGTGTGATGAGTGCATACACTTGATTGGTTCTTTGACTCTCTCTCGTCTCCACCTGTAGCTGGTGTGTGGTGAGCGCATCCACTTTATTGGCTCTATGACTCTCTCTCCTCTCCACCTGTAGCTGGTGTGTGGTGAACGCATACACTTGATTGGCTCTATGACTCTCTCTCTCCTCTCCACCTGTAGCTGATGTGTGGTGAGCGCATACACTTGACTGGCTCTATGACTCTCTCTTCTCTCCACCTGTAGCTGGTGTGTGGTGAGCGCATACACTTGATTGGCTCTATGACTCTCTCTTCTCTCCACCTGTAGCTGGTGTGTGGTGAGCGCATACACTTGATTGGCTCTATGACTCTCTCTTCTCTTCACCTGTAGCTGGTGTGTGGTGAGCGCACTGGCGCCGTTGTCCTGTGGCAGCCGTCGCATCATCCAAGTGGATGGTGGTTGTTGGTCGTTGAGGAGAGACCGCCTGACATGATTGTGAAGTGCTTTGGGTGTACAGCAATACACAATAAAGTGCTATATATATATGCATCATTCATTCATTCATAAAATAATGACAAAGATTTTTATCTTCACCCACTTTGGCCTAAATATCTGCCATACTTGCAAAATAGAAAAACCAACATGACAAAGAATCGTGATAAAATCGTGATACCCCTAGTCGAGGGGAAACAACATCACCTAACCACCCCCACCCCCCCGGTCCACAATTGTGCCCTCCTAACGCCATTTCGCCACTGATGCACAGTATTGTTTGATGTAGTCCATTGAAGGCGTGTTTTACAGGAGTGCTGCGAGGCTACTAGCCCGACAGTGGAAACACGGCATGACTTCGGCCTCTGTGCTCGAGGTCCAAGGCTATCAGGCACACTATACTATACTATAAGCCCGACTCGCACTGGCCAGTGGAAAAGTGACTAATGGGTGAAGACTGTACATTCGCGAAATGCCTGTATAGCCCACAGTCATTATGCTACACCATATCGCCCTCTACTGGATATAAAATTATCTGCGGTAATTTTTTTCATTTTAGAATGTTAAAGGGAAAGTTCACCCTAAAAAGGAAAGTTCTGTCATAATTTACTCACCCTCAAGTAGATCCAAACCTGTATGAGTATCTTTGTTCTGAACACAAAGGAAGATTTTCTGAAGAATGTTTGTAACCAGGCTGTTTTGGGGCACCATTGACGTCCATAGAAAGAAAAAATGGAAGTCAATGGTGCCCCAGAATTGCTCTGTTTCCCACCTTATTCAGAATATCTTCCTTTGTGTTCGGCAGAACAAAGACATTCATACAGGTTTGGATCTACTTGAGGGTGAGTAAATGATGACACAATTTTCATTTTGGCGTGAACTATCCCTTTAAGTTCTGCTTCGGTAGTAATTTCGGTGAAAGTAACTCAAAAGTAATACTGGAGCCATGTAACGCATTACAATTCTGAGACAGTAATATTGTAAGGCATTATAAACACATATTTATTTGACTGACAAAGCCCTGAAGGCCCCAAAATACTTAAAACTAAGTTCTTTTCATTCTTCGTTTGGGGACAAAAAGAAGTTTGAAAAGGCTGAGTGACGGTATACTGTTCAAACAATACAGCACTCCCGCGATGCTGGAGGCAAGGTGTGGAGTATGTAAATATGTGTCACGCCACTCGCGCATATCCCCCAAACACAACAACCATGGCAGCTGTGAGCGAAGGAAGGTTTCGTAAACTACGTAGCGACGTAGGTTGTATGTATGTGCACTTAATGAAACAAGAAAGAATGATGGCCAGTTCGACACTCTGGTGTATTTAGGTTGCTTGTAACTTGGTGTTGTTGTTGTTTAGGATGTTGTTTTCCTGTCTGACCTCTGTAGAATGAGTAATGAACTGGGGGGAAAAATCTCACATCAAAGAAGATTGAGTTCCAGAATACACCCACCAATTGTGTAATCGCCATGGACCAATGGTAGCTCAAAGGTGTTTAGGAGTCAAAACAAACTCCCCCAGGAATTTCGATTTGGTGAGCGGTTTCAAACTGCCAAAAATAACTTAATTTTGCCCTGATTTTGTTCGAAATTACATCATATCAGTTCGTTCTTTGATTTTGTTTGAAGTATTTGACACTTAAAGGGTCGACCCAGGAAGTGGAATTGGACTGCAAGCTTTGGGGGTGTTGATTTAAGTGATCGTCTCCATCTATGTGTTTTTTTGTGACTTGCATTCATCTGTCCTGCATATCTTGTGGGTGAAGCCTACACTAAGAAAAAGTTTGTGTTGGGAGGTGAGAGCACTACCCACTATGCCACCTCGCCACCCAACTCCAAACCCAGCCAGCCTCCCAAGACCAGTCTTCCCGAAAAGGTCTGTTCCCTCTGTGCTCTCACTGACAAAAATAGGCCAACAAATTTAATAATTCCAGAGTGTGAAGCCTGAAGAAGAGAATTTCCTGGAAATTACACATTTCCAGAAGACCAGACAGCCTAAAGGGGTGCCTCCTAGGATCTCTTAACCAACAATTACTGGTGTGTAGTACCAGTGGCCCCTGATGAGATCACAGAGCAGAGACTTCTACCAAAGCCCATTTGAGCTGGAGAAAGACAGTCAATCAATACTAAGGCCTGTGCAGATACTACCTGTCAACAGTCTTGAGGAAAATGGATGCCTGGGAAAGCCATAACTATGATAAATCTACTCCCCCGGTTTGGCAACTGGCCCCCTCTCTCTTTTTCTAGCTCTCTCTCCTGCCTTTTCCTTCCTTTCTGCCGTCTGTCTTTGACTAATGTATGCAGTAAAGCTCCCTCCAACCACTCCGCACACCGGTGTGCCACCATCCTGATTGGCCAATCAATCTCTGCGTCGATATGGAAGGCGCATTCAAATAAATGCATCACTGTAAGTTTATGAAATATTGATACCTAGGATAAGAGGGAAAGGTGTTGTAGGGTTTGATGAAAGTAAAAGGTAAGAATCAAGAGGTGAGTAGCTCTCGAATGGGGTCCATTCAGATTTTGTGATTAGTAGGTGAGGTTGAGAATGGCTGTTGGACTTGGAGTCTTGAAGAGATTTTGGTTCCTGTCTACAATGACAATCGGACATGCCATTTTCTGTAGCTCTGCAGAAGGTGTGATTGGGAAATGGTGAATGAATGTGCATATATCATATCTTAATGATATCATATATCAGCAGAGCCATTCAGTCTTCTGAGACAGATCAATCAATGTGAAATTCCGAGTTGAAAGTTTTGCCATCAGTCTTGGACATGTATCATGTGTTTCATGGTAGTTCAACAGCAGTCTGGGATCTTTCTGAAGAGCGCACACATTTATATTTCACAAGTTCACCTTCTCCTATGGGGTGAAGGAGAACACTTATCAGGGTAAAAGTAAAACATAGTTTGCTTTGCCATCCAAGATGAGATGAGAACGATAGCCTGTGCTTATTTATTTCCCCCCTGCATTGTAGAAAGGTGGAGCTGGGGAGGAGGAGGGATGACCGGAGCGATGAGCACCGAGAGAGATGTAAACTGCACTGATATATTCTTCCTTAATTGATCAACTTAGCAGGTCGCTCTCAAACCGTAATTTGCAATAAAAAAAAATCTCAGCCAGTGTTCCCAGGATTTTCACAAGTCCAATATGAAAGCAGCACGAAGCTACGTTTCGCACTATTTTTGTTCATGGCTACCATAGCACTCCTCGCACCAATGCTGAGAGAAAAACTCCTTGAGTTGGGTTATGAATTGTGTTTGCAACAATGCATAAAAATGTAGCTTGCGTTGCAAGAAGCTTTTGCTTTCATGATGTTTCACTTGAGATGAAGTCCGGAAGGGATCTTGATTCATCTCTACAATCCACCATGTAACCTGAAGATACTGGGCAGGTGTGCTGGTCAAATTGTAAGAATGACTCATATAATTTATGAAGAATATCTCATTTATTAATGACATCATATGTCAGCCGATTCTGGTGAGGTTTATCAATCAGTATGAAATCACTCACATGTTTCATTATATCAACTGGTGTTTCAAGTATATTTCACACTTCTGGATATGAAACGGAAGTAAATTATGGCAGAATAAACGGCACAGCTGGCATATGGCAGTAAAATGAGAGACCATACAAAGTCGTATTGCAGCATTCCCTTTTGTTTTGAAAGCAAAAGACAAAAAATAGAATCATTAAAAGAGAGAGGCATTAAATTGACTCTGTATGTACAATGCTAAGATATATAACCATTAATACAATAAAGATCATACTCCTCCATAAAAATGACATGGTACATGCATAATACTGACCTAACAATGGTTAACATACACCGTTAACAAAAGTGAGTTGTTTGAAACTTCAGAAGTGTTCGTTGGATGATTTTCGTCTCTTATTATTAGTGCCTCAATGTTCTGGAATGTTCCAAGAAGCTCTAGAATATTACGGAATGTTACAGAAACTTCTGGAATGTTCCTATCCTGGCGAACGCATAATATTTAAAAAAACAACAACATGCAAAATTAGCACAAAAAATGATCTGTACTACACCAATGTTTCATAATTCATGATAAGAAGTTGTACATTTTATCTGACCAAAATATTGATGCTATGTGAAAATAAATAGTGCAATAGTAATGAGCAGCAAAGAATTACAGAATAACCATGCAACATGTAATTGAATTTGTGTTACATTCTGTGCAATGTTTCATGTCACGTCACATTTCTTACACAACATTAAAAAGGACTACTAATTCATTCAATAAACGATCGCTAGCTAGCTAACAAATGCTCATATGTCCATTTGACTTTTGCAGTTTAAATGTTAGCAACAATCACACGGTTGCGTGGAAGTTAATTGAAGGACACTGTAAACTCCATCACAACAGTGTTTACTAGTTTATTCATCTGCATTATTATTATTAATAATACTGGGGTAAAATACAGCTGTTAAAAGGGTCCAAAAGCACCAGGAAGTTCAATTTTTAGACCAAGTTAATCCTCAATAATAGGGACTTGTTTTATCCCAGACTTGTGTCTCCAGGTATTGTGCATTCAGAAACATTTACACTTTTAGAGATTCAGATATGGCAAGATAAAAGATAGATTTAAACTGCACAGCTACACGGCAGACTCTGTGAATGGCTGCGGTACGCCACTAGAGTGTAAGATGAACTAATTTAGATAATAAGCACCTTTCTAGCCGTACAAGACCATGAGATAGATGGAGAGAGAGAACGAGTGCATGGAGGTTAATGACAGTCTATTCACCACCTCCTCTTTCCTTCCTAAGTGCCAATCTCCGTCTTATTGTTCTCGGTCTCTCTTTAACGTACAGACTAAAGTGAAACATGGCGCTCTATTCAGCATCAGTTAATTTCCAAACTCTTCGTTTAGCCTCGCTTGATTCATATCTTGGAGTCTGAGAGTTTGTACTGCGTCTCCACAAAGACTAGAAGATACTCGATTGGTTGCAAAGAGGAAGGGAGTATTTTATGGATTGTTTTAAATGTTGTCCTTTGAAAGACATTAATTTCATTTCAATCTCAGAGTGTCACACGGCTTTAATTGTCAAACGGCATAATTTTAGATGGCACAACACCAGTAGCCTGGTGTTTAAACAGGAGTTTGTTCATGTAAATATCAAAGGTGTGATCCCATGCTGGAGTCTCCTGGACTGGAATCCCCCGTCAACACAATGCCCTTCAGCACACTGGATCACTACAGAGGGACTTTCCCTGAATCCCTTCAGTTCCTTCACGGCACTCGGGGTGCAAAGTATTTCATAGTAAAGTGAGATGTAGAAATTTTTCCGTTCATCATAATATGATCCAAAATACATTTTCTATAGAGTAAAATGTACATCATAAGAGTATAATAATTAAATTCAAGATTAAAGACATTTTCTATAGAGTAAAATGTACATCATAAGAGTATAATAATTAAATTCAAGATTATTTGTATATTGCTTTTCCCGATACAATCGTTGCAAAGCAGCTTTACTGGATATTACATTTCTACAATAGATTTATATATTGCAGAAACTTAATATATTTAACTTATGGCAAAATACAAATATTTATGACAAAAAATAAAGTGATATATTTGACCAAAAATGAAAATCTTGACATGTATTCTTTCATGTCATTCCAGCCCTGTGGTAGTATTTTTCAGATACCATAAAAATAAAACAAACTCTGCATGTTTCCCATCCCATAGCTGAATGTGAGGTTTGAGGCCTCCAACATTATTGGAGAATGTTCTGTCCTTTATATCAGTGAAAACTATCATTTTACACTGTACTGTTCAAAAGATTGGGTCAGTAAGATTGTTTTGTGTTTTTAACTAAGTATTTTATGCTCACCAAGGATGCATTTATGTGTTTAAAAGTAGAGTTATATATATTGTGATCCATTTAAACAAGCTGTTTTCTATTTTACGTTTTAAATTTAATTTGTGGTATCACGTGATCCTTCGGAAATCTTTCCTGTTAAACTCTCAGACCTTGGCCTAAACACTTCACTTTGTGACTGGATTCAAGATTTCCTCACCGCCAGACCACAGGTGGTGAAAGTCGGCCAGTTCACCTCCAACTCCATCACCCTGAACATAGGAGCCCCACAGGGCTGTGTCCTGAGCCCCCTGCTATACTCTCTCTACACCCACGACTGCGTGTCCTCACACAGCTCCACTTCCATTGTTAAATTTGCTGACGATACTGTGGTTCTGGGCCTCGTTTCCAACAATGATGAGGCCGCATACTTGGATGAGGTGGAGAGACTTACATCATGGTGTCAGGACAACTGTCTCTCTCTGAACGTGAGCAAAACTAAGGAGCTGATCGTGGACTTCAGGAAGAGACAGCAGCAGCCCTACACTCCTCTTATGATCAGTGGGACCCCTGTGGAGAGGGTGAGCAGCTTCAAGTACCTCGGTGTAAACATCTCCGAGGACCTGACATGGACTACACACATTCAAACACAGGTTAAGAAAGCCAGGCAAAGACTGTACCATCTGCGACAGCTGAGGAAATTCAGGGTCTCACCAGCTATCCTGAAAACTTTCTATTCAGGGGCCATAGAAAGCGTACTGACTCAGTGCATCTCAGTGTGGTATGGTAATTCCTCAAACCAGGACTGCAAAGCTCTACAGAGAGTCGTGCGCTTAGCTGAGCGCATCTCAGGGTCTGCTCTCCCCTCTCTGCAGGGCATCTACATCAAACGCTGTAAAAGCAGAGCTGCTAAAATCCTCAAAGACTCAAACCACCCCGGTAACCATCTTTTCTGTTTACTGCCATCTGGCAGGCGCTTCAGGAGTATGATGGCAAAGACTGAAAGACTGAGGAAGAGCTTCTTCCCTCAGGCCATCAGGCTCCTAAACACAAACTCTGTTTCATAAACACTCACAAGACACATTGTAACTTAATTAACTGTAAATATTATCACATTCTCATCATTGCTGCTATGTACAATACCCTGAACAACCGTCTGCACATCCCTCTTATTCACATTACTATTTATTAGTCCCAGTACACTGTTTTTCTTTTTTTGTACATCTTATTGTTTTTTGCACATCTTATTATTATTGTTTTTTTTGCACATCCTTTTTGCACATCCTATTGTCTTTTGCACATCGTATTGTTTTTTTGCACATCTTATTGTTTTGCACTTTTTTATTTCATTGCACATTTTACTCTTATTTCTCCTTTTCTTATCACATGTATGCCCTTGTGTTATGTTACTTTATATAATTTGTATTCTTATTATTTTGCACTGTCCACTGAGCGGACCTGGTTCGATTACATTTCACTTCTAATTATACCCTGTATAACTATTATGTGACAAATAAAGAAACCTTGACCTTGACCTTGAAATTGCTTAAGAAACATTTCTCATTATTATCAATGTTGTAAACCTCTAAACTTTTCCACATGGTCTCCTCACTACAGTATTAAAAAGACATATAACATTTGACTTCTTTGACACTGAACCTTTGAATGAATACAGTTTTGTAAGGACAGGAGGAGGAGTAAATGATGACAAAGCAAAGTTTGGTGCTTAACATGCTAAACATTAAGTCAGCTCTATTATATACAACTATAGGAACTATCACAATGTTCAGTCTCCAAATCTCATTCAATAGGAATAAGGAATAATGTGAGCATGATTGCACAAATAAACATGTCCACTAAAGATGAGACACATACAGTTGTGTGTATGGATTATTCTGAGAGCGAGAGAGAAAACGAAAGCGAGAGAGAAGGGGGCATTAATTAGGACAATAGAGAATGTGCTCACAGGACCACTAACACACAACTGAACAGATGACAGTTGGGACACACAAACACCTGGGTATGCAGCACCCTCTATTGACCAACAGCAGCAGGTCACGTTATTTCTGCTTTATCTGGGTCTGTCTGGAATAGCATAAAATAAAAAAAATCACCCAGAAAACATAAATTTGACCCTGGACCACAAAACCAGTCATAAGGGGCAATTTGAGTTTTATACAACATCTAAAAGCTGAATAAATAATATTTCCATTGATGTATGGTTTGTTATGATCAGACAATATTTGGCTGAGATACAACTATTTGAAAATCTGGAATCTGAGGGTGCAAAAAAATCCAAATATTGAGAAAATCATCTTTAAAGTTGTCCAATTAAGTTCTTAGCAATGCATATTACTAATCAAAAATTAAGTTTTGATATATTTATGATAGGAAATGTACTAAATATCTTCATGGAACATGATATTTACTTAATATCCTAATGATTTTTGGCATAAAATAAAAATGTATAATTTTGACCCATACAGTGTATTTTTGGATATTGCTGCAAATATCCCCCAGCGATTTAAAACTGCTTTTGTCCTTCAGGGTCACGTATACTGACCCAAAGCCCTCGCTCACAAGCAAATGTAGTAGAGAAAATATAAACCATAACGCTTTTGTGTATTTATTATTACTTTATTTGAAAACAATCTTGTTCTGGATGTAAATAATAATAAAAAAATGCAGTTAAACATATAATTGTACAATAATTATAATAGCAAAAAATCACCCAGTTCCTAAAATGTTCTCTTGATTTTTACATCAAAGTTCACATCTACTTAGATATAACAGTATTTTAGTGTAAATTCACTTATAATTTATTATACTTCAAATACATAACATATGTGTATATTTCAATATTTGCTCAATGTGTTTGGCTAGTGAATCAAAGAAAGGAAGGAATTAAGTTTTTAATGTTTAGTCTATCATGTTATTAATTTGGTATGATTTGTTGGGTTTCTGCAGTTCATTGTAATGTAAATATTTATTAGTTGTTGTTTTTTATCGATTTTATTATCGATAATGTTGTTTTGTATTCTTTTTACTAATATCAAAGGTCACATCTAAATAAATAAATAAATGTTGTGTTTAGTCTGTATCATGTTATAAATTTGCCATAATTAACTGGGCCTAAGCAGTTCATGGTAATGTAAATATTTAACATTAAGGGCTGTTTTGTTTACTTTTTGACAAATAAAAAAATATAGACAATACAAATTTTAAATTTATGTAAAAACTGGGTCCTGAAGCGAAACCATTCACTGTAGCTGTGCGGCGGCTGATGCATGATGGGATGCAGGCGATACATGAGATCATGAGAGATAAAGGCAGACGGAGAACGAGTGCCGCCACACTTCCTGGCCAGATTGCTTGCTCCCCTCACACCTTTGTTTGTGCTGATGGGAGGACTGAGGCCGACGGGTGTGAAAGTCACACACACACACACACACCATGCAGGAGCCGCACTGTTCTGTTTGTTTCGACTTATCGGTGGAACAGATTGAGCATCGAGGCGTCATCTCACGTTTGACGTTAGTTTTGAGAAAATCACACCCCCTGAGAGCCACGGACCAGAGCCGTTGACAGTGCAACTTTGATTTGTGTATGTGTGTGTTTGTCACAACCCCTCCTCTCCAGCTCACACACCCTCAACACCTCAGAGCTGGTCAACATATGTCAGAAAGCGGGAATGAAGACGATGCTGTCGTCTATTACACTCGAACACCGAGCACAACAGTCAGGGTGCAAATTACCCAGGCCTTCTGACATCTAGCCCTCCTAGAAAGTCAAAGCTGGAGTTTGGGTCTGAACGTAAAAAAAAATAGACTTGTCTTCATATTTTTGTAAGAGTGCTTATGAAATTTGTTTATATAACCACAAAAGATAGATTACAAGATAGTCAGTGTGTGTGTTTTCAGTTTAAAGTAAATAGACTAGACTTGTCTTCATATTTTCGTAAGGAATGCTTATGTTTATATGACCACAAAGTTCACATTATTAGATAATGAGTGTTTGTATTTCCACCTGGCAATAAATATATGATGGTAACTAGTGTGCAAGGAGATGAGCAGCTCGGTTACTTTCCATTGGGGTGGGACTTTACATGAATAAAAGACAGGTGCTGTCTTTGCTTACTAATTCATTATACTGTGGATCATGGGTCAGAATATGTAGCTGCATGTGTTAGATTGACATTATATGCATTTTATTTATTAATTTAAATTAGAAATATCACAGCATGTTTTAATGATGACAATTTTTTAGGGTAAGTGGTTGCAGTCAATTTATTTTAGCTACATTTAAATAAACAAATTTAGTCAACAGTTTTTTAAATGTAGCTAAAATAAATTGTTTGCAACCACTTACCTTAAAAAAGCAAATTCAATTAATCTTTTTTTCTGTGTAAAATATAAGAAATAAAACAAAAGAAATCAACAAAGCAAGCATAAACTACAAAACAAGACGAAAAACTAAATCAAAACAAAAAAGCAAACATAAACTGTGATACAAAAAAATAAAATAAAGCAAAACAAAATAAAATAAAACAAGCACAAGCCACAAATGAAACAAAACAAACACATGCACTAAACATACAAAAACAAAACAATGAGACATTGTTTAAAAATGTTTTTAAATTATTTGCCATTGTTTTGTTTTAAACAAACTAACAGATAGTAAACAAAACAAAAATAACAATGACACTTACATTATTGACATACATGACGCATTTGACAAATATATCACACATAACTATATATATACATATCTATTGTTGTTTTAATGGTCATAAAGATTTAATTAATATATGCTAGTGTTGCAAAAAGACGATGAGGCATGGGGTGAACCTGAACAAAGTGCATCTTAAAAATTAACTTCAGAATTTTTTTTTAAATTAAATTCATACTCGGACAACAGTGTGATCTGAGAGAAAAAAAAATCCGTAAAAGTGAAATCTACAATTTTCAGTGTGCTATGAGATAATATTTAGAGGTAATGTAGCAGTGACCTCACTATTGCTGTGTGTGTGTGTGTGTGCGTGCGTGCGTGCGTGCGTGTGTGTGTGTGTGTGTGTGTGTGCGCGCGTGCGTGGGCTTGTGCGTGTGTGTGTGTGTGTGTGTGTGTGTGTGTGTGTGTGTGTGTGTGTGTGTGTGTGTGTGTGTGTGTTTGCGTGCCTGCGTGTGTGCGTCTGCGCGTCTGCGCGTGCGCGTGTGCAGTCATGTCTGCGTGGAGGAGGGAGGCTGTATTCCAGATTTGTGTCGTCCACAGCAGTACAGCCTTTTCCAGCTCAGCAGCCGAGAAAGTGCCAATTGCACAGTTTAAAAGCCCCCATTGGTGCGGACATGATAGATAGTTTAAAAATGAGGACATGTACGTGTTTAAAAAAAGAGAGGAACGAAAAGAAGCAAATAAAAAAATTACACAGCACAGCAGAGATGCCAAGAGAGTGTGATGAAGAGCGTGTGTGGACTGGAACAAAACACATGCTAAATGAATTAATTAATAATGCTAACTAGTATACATTTGCTAGCGAAAGCGGGAGCGTGCTTGTGCTTGAAAAACGTGCTGTTTTTTATGCTCAGTATGTTCTGGGTGATTCATAAAATGCTATTATATTGTTGCTCAATGAGTCCAGCCCTAAATATTTTTATAATTTCCAATATATATTTCTTTTGCGCATGTTATTGAACCAGATCATGCACAGTAATCACAGTAAGTGTGCCGTCTCCATCATTTCAACGAGCCATTTCATAATTCAGTTTACAGCAAAGGCTGATATGACAAAAGAGGACAATAATTATCCATTAAAAGTGCTAAATTATTCAAACGCAACCTGAGGCGGCATTCACAAGGCATTTAACCTCCATCATATCAGGCTTTAGTAGAACAAAAACACCAGTCAGATATGATGGATTTAGTTTTGATCCAGGATTTGATTAGATCAGGAAACAGGCTATATAATATTCTACATAATTTCTTAATTTCATTTTTCTTTAGTCACATGACATTGCTTACGTCAACACATGCTATACTTGTTTAGATGACGACAGATATTAGATGTTATTGTAAATATAAATTAATATTAAATTCAACAGACTATCCCAAATTTCTAAGAAAACTACAATACTAAATAAATAAATAAATGTTGCTATTTTAATGGTACAACACTATGGTAAATGCTAAAATAGTTAAAAAAAATGAATAGTAAGTTTCCATATTTTATAAGTTAAATAACTGTAATAGATCTAACTTCACATTTCATGTAATTTTATAGTAAAATACTGTGAAATGTACAGCTTTTGTAACGGAAAAGGGACAAGTTTTCATATAATTTACAGTAAAAAATGCATTACACTTTACTTTGATGTTGTATATTACAAAGGTCCAAATAATAGTAATTCAATAGGTTTGTTTGTGTATTTATTTGTCAATGTATTAATTTTAAATGTAACTGTTGCTATCATATTTGGTGAAGTTCTGTCACTTATTTCCACACAGATAAATACAGAGAGAGCCTGGAGTGTGTTGTGAACGCTGTGGGTGTTTTGTGGAGGGGTGTCTTGCATGTAATGCATGAGTGAATGCGTGTAAAGACGAGCGGATCACAGATGTAAGTATCATGGCCCCGGTGCCTGCTGTATTAATCTTCCCACCGTCTCTCTCAGGCGGGCCGCTGTTGGTCCGATGCGGGGCCCCTGGGGGCCCAGGCCGAGTGATGCGTGTGCAGACTGTCAGTGATGAATGGAGAGCCACGTAAAAAAAATTTTATAACCTATGAGAAAAGAGTCCAGAGAGCACATATACATACCTGCACATGGAGGACTCTCACCGGAAAGTGTATTACAATCCGCTTGACTGCGTTTTAGAGCCAAAGGTGTGGGAGGAATTATAAAGAGAGAGAGCGAGAGAGAGAGAGAGAGAGAGAGAGAGAGAGAGAGAGAGAGAGAGAGAGAGAGAGAGAGAGAGAGAGAGAGAGAGAAAGAGAGAGAGAGAGAGAGAGGGAGAGAGAGAGAGAGAGAGAGAGAGAGAGATAGGCAAATATCCTCTAATCATAAAGATACAAAAAAGGGCAATTAAATTCTGGAAACATCTGAAACTCAGTGACCCCCAATCATACCAGTATAAAGCCCTACAATACCAAGAGATGAGCAAAGAAAGCAAGCCCTTCCTCCAGCTGATCCAGAGCTTCAGTCCTGATGCTTCACTAACATCTACTGATGCTCTGAATCACAACATCAGAACCAATCAGATCACTGCACAAATCAAACAAAGGTTCATCACTCATTGGCAAACCCAAACTCAACAACAGAGTAAAATGCAATGCTATCTGTCCCTAAAGAGAGAGTACAGTATGGCAGAGTATCTGTTCACAGTGTCAGATAAGAAACAGAGAAACACGTTGACCAGATACAGACTCAGTGGACACAAGCTGATGATAGAGACGGGCAGACACAGACAGACATGGCTGCCCCCGGAGCAGAGACTGTGTTCACACTGTGACCTGAATCAGATGGAAACAGAACTGCACTTCCTAACAGAGTGCTCCAAATACACAGATATATGAACAGTGTTCTACGACAAAATACAGCAGATCCATCCAACATTTACAACTCTTCCAGACCAGTAGAAACTAGCGTATCTGCTCGGAGAACACAAGACCTGCTGTGTGTTTGCTGCTCAATATGTCTCTCTGTCACCATAGAAGAGAAGACACTCCGTCTGCCCGGAGCTGATGTCTCCAGCACATGTAGATTGTGTTTTTTTTGTGATAAGTTAGACATGTATGCGTGCAATTACTTTGGCAATACAAATGTATAGTTTTTGTCATGCCAATAAAGCACACTTAAATTGAAATTGAATTGAGAGAGAGAAAAAGAGTGTAGTTGTTGTGTAATGCTGTTTGTTGCTGCAGGTTCAAGCGCTCTTGTTGGATTGATCACTTGTGTGTATTTCAGTAATGTTGTGTGTAGTTGTTGTGTAATGCTGTGTGTTGCTGCAGGTTCAAGCGCTCTGGATGGATTGAGCACTTGTGCGTATTTCAGTAATGTTGTGTGTAGTTGTTGTGTAATGCTGTTTGTTGCTGCAGGTTCAAGCGCCCTTGTTGGATTGATCACTTGTGTGTATTTCAGTAATGTCGTGTGTAGTTGTTGTGTAATGCTGTGTGTTGCTGTAGGTTCGAGTGCTCTGGATGGATTGAGCACTTGTGTGTATTTCAGTAAAGTTGTGTGTAGTTGTTGTGTAATGCTGTGTGTTGCTGCAGGTTCAAGCACTCTGGATGGATTGAGCACTTGTGTGTATTTCAGTAATGTTGTGTGTAGTTGTTGTGTAATGCTGTGTGTTGCTGTAGGTTCGAGTGATCTGGATGGATTGAGCACTTGTGTGTATTTCAGTAATGTTGTGTGTAGTTGTTGTGTAATGCTGTTTGTTGCTGCAGGTTCAAGCGCTCTGGATGGATTGAGCACTTGTGTGTATTTCAGTAAAGTTGTGTGTAGTTGTTGTGTAATGCTGCGTGTTGCTGCAGGTTCAAGTGCTCTGGGTGGATTGAGCACTTGTGTGTATTTCAGTAATGTTGTGTGTAGTTGTTGTATAATGCTGTTTGTTGCTGCAGGTTCAAGCGCTCTGGATGGATTGAGCACTTGTGTGTATTTCAGTAATGTTGTGTGTAGTTTTTGTGTAATGCTATGTGTTGCTGCATGTTCAAGCGCTCTGGATGGATTGAGCACTTGTGTGTATTTCAGTAATGTTGTGTGTAGTTGTTGTGTAATGCTATGTGTTGCTGCAGGTTCAAGCGCTCTGGATGGATTGAGCACTTGTGCGTATTTCAGTAATGTTGTGTGTAGTTGTTGTGTAATGCTGTGTGTTGCTGCAGGTTCAAGCGCTCTGGATGGATTGAGCACTTGTGTGTATTTCAGTAATGTTGTGTGTAGTTGTTGTGTAATGCTGTGTGTTGCTGCATGTTCGAGCGCTCTGGATGGATTGAGCACTTGTGTGTATTTCAGTAATGTTGTGTGTAGTTGTTGTATAATGCTGTTTGTTGCTGCAGGTTCAAGCGCTCTGGATGGATTGAGCACTTGTGTGTATTTCAGTAATGTTGTGTGTAGTTTTTGTGTAATGCTATGTGTTGCTGCATGTTCAAGCGCTCTGGATGGATTGAGCACTTGTGTGTATTTCAGTAATGTTGTGTGTAGTTGTTGTGTAATGCTATGTGTTGCTGCAGGTTCAAGCGCTCTGGATGGATTGAGCACTTGTGCGTATTTCAGTAATGTTGTGTGTAGTTGTTGTGTAATGCTGTGTGTTGCTGCAGGTTCAAGCGCTCTGGATGGATTGAGCACTTGTGTGTATTTCAGTAATGTTGTGTGTAGTTGTTGTGTAATGCTGTGTGTTGCTGCATGTTCGAGCGCTCTGGATGGATTGAGCACTTGTGTGTATTTCAGTAATGTTGTGTTTAGTTGTTGTGTAATGCTGTGTGTTGCTGCAGGTTCAAGCGCTCTGGATGGATTGAGCAATTGTGTGTATTTCAGTAATGTTGTGTGTAGTTGTTGTGTAATGCTGTATGTTGCTGCAGGTTCACGCGTGAAAAGGGACTTGACATGAGTTGGGCTGCTCTTCTCACTTGCATGCGCTCAGGGTGAGAGGCAACCTGTCAGAGTGTCATAATTACCCATGAGTACTCACAGAGACGGCTGCTCTGACAACCTGCCGAGACACTTGTGAAAGAAGACGCTTGGTTCAGCGACACACAGCCACTTTAGCAGCAGATAAAACACGACACTCATCCGCTCTTCCTTTATCACTGTCATCTTTCTTTTGCTCAGTCTCTGTGGGCATCTCGCCGTCTGCTGCGCTTCGACCTGCGCGCCGGTCTCACACACACACACACACACACACACACACACACACACACACACACACACACACACACACACACACACACACACACTGTCAAGCTAACGACGGCAGTGTTTGGAAGCACACTGGAGGCCTGACTGAGGAATCTGATGACATTATTAGAGAAGCTGAGACTATGCAAAAGTCATAATTCGGCAGTTTCTCCTTTCTGATGAAAAGACTTGTCTTGTGTAAAACAAACCACATTATAGCACAATTATCTCACAGCGGTTCTAATTAGGCATTATTGCTTCCTTAAATGCAGTCCAGTTGCTTTTGCCCAAATTCACTGTTATTGCAAATAATTCATTGGTGGATCTTATTTCAGAGAAAATACTAAATAATAAAATTGAGACTTTTATTCCACCTTGATTTTTTTTGACATATTAAAAACAATGTGTTCAAAAACACATTACTGTTCCTGCGTTTGGTGTCATTAAGATGTTTTTTGTACATCTGAAAGAATTGAATGCTTCAATTCAGCAAAGACACGTCAAACTTATCAAAAGTGACAGCAAAATGTTTACATTGTTACCAAAGATTTCTATTTCAAATAAACGTTGTTCTTTTGAACTTCCTATTCATTTGTGAATAGAAATTCCTTTTTTTGGCAGCAGATCAGATTATTACATGAATAAATATAATAATGAATGAATGAATAACAGAAACAACAAAGATTATTATACTATTTGAAGAAGAGTGTGCATTAATTTATGATTTTACTGTAATAATAAACGTGATTTTTTTTTCCTAGTGACACATGCATGACTTTTGACAATATCAGATTCAGATGTGTCAAACAAATTTAAAGCTTGTCCTGAGATTAATTATTTATATATGTAATATGTTAAAGTCAATTTAAAAGTGTATTAATGTGTATTGAATAAAATAATGGTATACTGTATAAAAAAGTACATAATAATTATTATTGGACTGTGTTTTACAAGAAAATACTAATTTCACATTTAATGCAATAAGTTACTTGCTATTTCTTTTTCGTGAAATGTTTTGCAATTTCTGAGTGAAATTGTTTTTCAAATAAATCCTAAACCAATGTTTTATTTTTTTTTGTAAATAAATAAATTGGGGTCACCCAGCTGTTTGTTCCACTTAACACTCTCATTCTACCTATTTACAGGATACGTGTGTGTGTGTGTGTGTGTGTGTGTGTGTGTGTGTGTGTGTGTGTGTGTGAGTGTTTATGTATGTTTGTGTGTGTGTGTGTGTGTGTGTGTGTGTGTGTGTGTGTGTGTGTGTGTGTGTGTGTGTGTGTGTGTGCGTGTGCTCATGTATGTGCATGTTTGGCAGGTAGAAGGCTGTGAGCGCAGGCTGTCGGAGAGCACTCCTGATTACACACTGCCATTCATCAAAGTGTCAGGCCGCTGACAGCTGCTAATAAATATACTGCCACAGGAACCACCTCCCCCCCCCCCCCCCGAAACCCTCTCCTCCACCCCCCCACCCAGCTCCAGCCACCCTCTCCTCACACCCGCCTCTGACACCGTTGCTGAGGTCCACATCACCCGCGCAAAACAGCAAACCTCATTTGCTAATTGCTGCTTTCGCCATCAATCTGGCGCCTGTCACACGGCTTGTCAATGGGAAAAATGAAATAAATATGTGCATATCTCATGATGGCAGGGAAAACATGTTGAGTGTGTATTGGAAATATCATGTCTTTAATACCTGCTTTAATTTTGGGCTTTTCGACAACAGAAAGCAAAGCTCATTTATTTATCAAGCTTTTTTGCCACTTTTATTATATGCTGTGATTATATAAGCAGTCACAATTCTTCCTAAAATGGAAATTCTGTTATGATTTATTCACCCTCGTGTTGTTACAAACCTGTACGACTTTCTTTCTTCTGCGTAGCACAAAATAAGATATTTTGAAGAACCTTGCAGCTGTTTTTGTTTAAAAAATATCAAAACATTTCAATTCTAAATTCGATTCAAGTCTTACAGTTATTAACTCCAGTGTTTTAACCATATGATCATTTTGTATGCTAGTTTTTTTCAACTGCATATACACTAAATCTTTACTTGTCACACAATTTCTGAAACCTAACACTCAAACGCCAGAAACACACACCACATCTGCAAAACCATACGCTGATTCCCAGCCTTTGACTCAGTTTTCAGTTTCATAAAACTTTTTGCAAAACACAACACACAATTCTCTATATTAACACACAAAAATCGAATAGGAGTCATTATTATGGCAAAGGTGTTTGCTTTTGAGGTGTGTTTGTGATATCCACGTATGTCTATCATCCAATAACTCACAATCCAAAGCACAATTCAGTTTCCTGTAGAGTATAACTTCCCCAAACAGCTGGCCTAGAAGTTTCTAAGCTGCATCCGAAATCGCTCTACCCTATTTGTACTATGTTCTCTACATCAGGTCGTTCACTCATTTTGGTGTGTTATGGGATTCAATGAGTACACTTGAAGATGTCCACTGATTTTGGACACAACTACAAATAGCCATCCCATCAAATAGTGCACTATATAAAGGTATGGGGCACAGGAATTTTGGACACAGGCCTAATAATCCTAAAAACCTTAAATAGCTGTTTCATGTGTGTTTAATTGGGACTTGAACCAAGCTCTGCAGGATAGTGGCCCTCGAGGAGCAGGATTGGACATTCCTAACATAGGTTCACCCTCTATGGCAGGGGTTCTCAACGGTGACCCTCAAGGTCCACTTTCCTAAAGAGTTAAGCTCCAACCCTAATCAAACACACCTGAACAAGCTAATCAAGGTCTTCAGGATTACTAGAAAGCTACCGGCAGGTGAGTTTGATCAAGGCTGGAGTTAAACACTGCAGGAAAGTGGACCTCAAGGGCCAGAGCTGAGAACCCCTTCTCTATGGTATATAAGTCAAACTCAGTTCCTGGAGCCCCAAACACTGCCTTTTCACCTTTCAGGTAATTCTGGAGGCCTTGTTTAGCTTTGTATTTGATTAGGGTTGGACTGTGGCCCTCTAGGAACAGGATTGGGGACACCCAAGCATTGGACATCTATCAGCCGGATTATCCCATTTCAAGATATGGAGGAGAGGCGGTGTGAGGTTAAATGTGTCTACAGATCAGTGGCATCCAGGGGCCATCTACACTGGTCAGCAGGTCCCTGACCCCTCTGTCAAGGTTAAGTGTTCCTCATTGAGGCCAGGGCCACAGAGGTGGAGGATTCAGAGGCACCTCAAGTAGTGGTCTATGAAGACGTCCCCTCTCTGCTGGGTCAGCAACGTCACTGACGCCCTATCCACCTTCAGCAACCTCTAAAAAAGAGGACCCAAGTCCAGACTCCGTGAATCAGGACTGTCTACTCCTGCTCCTATATTGTTTATCTCTACCTTGCTCAAAACACACTTGTCTGGAAGCTTCTAGTATTCTTGAAGACCTTAATTAGCATGTTTAGGTGTGTTTGATCAGGATTGGAGCCAATAGTTGCCCTCCAGGAGCAGGACTGGATACCCTTGCTGTAAATACTGGACAGAAAAGCTCATTGGCTGAAGTGGGACAAGTCCTGTCATCTCTGCTGATTTCAAGACTTATAATTCTCTGTTGGACCTGTGACTTGCATGTTATAGTCTGGACTGTAACGTGTCCTCATGTTGGATCTCCCCACTCCCAAAATCCTTTCCATACCCTGTCCTTCTTTCCTTAAAGTGAACATAAAACACTATTAGCAATATATTTTACTTCTGTAATGTGATGCAGGTTGAGGCTACGTCTACATTAATCTGGATACATTTTAAAATGACATTTTCATCTTAAAACGCTCTCTGTACACACTAGCGTTTTCCAAAAGTTTCTCATCCACACTGAAACGTCATAAAACATTAAATTCGCTTTACTGCGCATGCATAAAGACTGAAAAAAGCTCACTGAGACGATACAGACGGAACAGACATGATACGTTTTCATGCAATTCAGGATTATTTTACTTAGAAAAATATATCCCCTTTCTCTGACGCATTCAGATTGCACTCACTCACGATTGTATGCATGATCTAAAACGCAACTGCCCTCATGTTTTGCTGCAAATAGCAATCACGAGTAACGTTTCTGTCATCTTTGCAGGACTGTGAAATGAAGAGTTTACAAAAGTGTACAAAGTAACAATGGTGTAAAAGTGAGTAACACATACCGGTATAAACATAGACATATACTGGTACAATATGTGTAACATGACCAAATGTGTCATCGATGCACTGATGAATAAATAATTATAATATCAGTACATCATATTAGGAAAATAAATGGGGTCGAATTAGATTTTTATGAAGACTTTTGATGCTTTTGTGTAAGCTCCCTAAGACGTGATTATACTGTAGATTAATAAACAGAAATGAGTTTACAGTCATTTTCCCTCTCTCTCTGTGCTTCTCCTGACAGGTGTGTGAGTCGGCTCCCCCTGCAGGGAGATGAATGAAGCGCGTGATGCTGCTGTGATGGTGGTCCGGTGGCAGAGGCGGAAGCGGCGCGTTTGTGTGTGATTCTTGCCAGGCTGGTGGCCACACTGTGCAACAGATGGTACCGAGGGTGGGATTCAAACGGACAGGTTGAGGGGCACAGCAGCTGCTCTCACAGTCAGCTCAGTAGCGCCCCCTACTGCCTGACACCCACACATACAAAAATATTTGCCCAGGTATCCTGTTCACTATGCACTGGATCCTACACTATAGTCCTGTGGACCCAGAGCCCTGTACATATTGTGTGTTTATCTTTGTCAGTTTGGAATAACTTTGTTCATGAGCAAATACATTTCAACTGCAACATTAAATTTTTTAGCCAATAATAGACCAAAAAGCTGCTCTTGAACACATCGTTCAGACTACAGCCGATTGCAAACTCACATGTGCGTTCTGTGGCTGCATGAGAGGAATAAGCTGTCTATATCAGCAGCTATCAATGGTATACATTCGTCATTCAATAGGAGAAACTGAAACGATGATATACGAGATTTACACAGATATACAAATCATAAACAAAGCATCGCTTGCTTACCATTTTGAATATCAGTAATGTTATTAACTTTCTTCATTTTAATGGCCCCAATGCCAATTCAACATGTCGTTTGCTGACGACTTGGTGTGTACCGCCCTTTACAAACAAGTAATTTCTTAAAGCTGAAGTATTGAAGATTGTGCAAAAGATATGTGGAAAAACAACTGATGTGAATGTGGCAGAATTTTGGAATGAAGATGCACAAAAATTAAATTCAGGATTTTTTTTTGCTTCAGAATGTTAATTATATATATTGTTTTTTTTCAACAATGACGTCATGACATGCAACCTGTGAATTTGCACTAAAACAGATGAACAGATGAATCTGCACCAAAATATACTAAACTATAGACTATAGAACTGTAGAACTGACTATAGAATTATTGTGTTTTGATAAATTGGTTAGTGGTAACACTTTATTTTAAGGACGAGTTCTCACTATTACTATAACTAGCATGCATATTGGCTGTTTATTAGTACTTATAATGCACATATTAATGCCTTATTCCATATTTTAGACCTCTTAATCCTACCTCATACCTAAACTTAACAACTTCCTTACTAACTATTAATAAGGCAAGGCAAGTTTATTTATATAGCACATTTCATACACAGTGGTAATTCAAAGTGCTTTACATAAAAGAAAGTGAAATAATCATTCACAGCAATAAAAACATGGAGTTAAAAATAATAAAACAAGGAATTGTAAAATGATATAGAAATTGATTTAAAATGAAATTTAAAACAGTTAAATAGAAAAGGATTATACATAAAATACAATGTAGTCAGTCCGGACGTAGCACATCGCTCATTCAACAAATGCACAGCTAAATAGATGTTTTGAGACTGGATTTAAATGTGGCTAATGTTTTAGCACATTTGATCTCTTCTGGAAGCTGGTTCCAGCTGCGGGCGGCATAATAGCTAAAAGCGGACTCCCCTTGTTTTGTGTGAACCCTTGGTATTTCTAACTGACTCGATCTTAATGATCTGAGTGGTCTGTTAGGTTTATATTCAGTGAGCATATCTACAATATATTTAGGTCCTAGACCATTGAGTGACTTATAAACGAGTAAAAGTACTTTAAAATCAATCCTAAATGTAACCCGAAGCCAGTGTAAGGACCTGAGGACTGGTGTGATATGCTCAGATTTTCTGGTTCTAGTCAGAATCCTGGCAGCAGCGTTCTGGATGAGCTGCAGCTGTCTAATGGTCTTCTTTGGAAGGCCGGTGAGGAGACCATTACAATAATCCACCCTGCTGGTGATAAAGGCATGAACAAGTTTCTCCAAGTCTTGACTGGAAACAAAACATCTAATTCTTGCAATGTTTTTGAGATGATAGTATGCTAATTTAGTTACTGCTTTGACATGACTACTAAAACTAAGGTCTGTCTCCAGAATCACCCCAAGATTTCTGACTTGATTTTTAGTTGTTTGACCCCTAGAGTCAAGGTATGCATTCACCTTGAGAACTTCATCTTTGTTTCCAAATGCAATGACTTCAGTTTTCTCCTTGTTTAACTGAAGAAAGCTTTGGCACATCCAACTGTTAATTTCATCAATGCATTGGCAGAGGGAGTCAATGGGGCTATAATCATTTGGAGATAAGGCTAGGTAGATCTGGGTATCATCAGCATAGCTGTGATAGGCAATTTGGTTCTTCCTCATTATCTGACTTAGTGGGAGCATATACAGGCTAAACAAGAGCGGTGCAAGAATTGAGCCTTGTGGGACTCCACATGTCATGGACGTCCACTTAGACTTATGCTCTCCTATACTCACATAATAACCTCTCCCTTCTAAGTATGACCTGAACCATTTGAGTGCCATCCCAGAAAGCCCGACCCAGTTTTCCAGTCTCTCTAGAAGTATGTTATGATTGACAGTGTCAAACGCAGCACTAAGATCTAGTAGTGTCACGGTGTACGGGGGTGCCAGGAACGAGGAGACGGAGAACTTCCTTCACATACACTTTATTGAAACTCACAAGGATCGCTGGAGCACAGGTACACACATAGGGAATGACGTTAATACTAGACAAAGACACTGGGAACACTGAGGACTTATAAAGGGAAGGAAATGAAGGAGCAAACAAGATAATTAATAACACAGGGCTGGGGACTAATCAACTAAAGACACAGGGCTGGGAACTGATAATTACAAATGATGACAGGAACAGGAACTGACCAAATATGGGCACGAGAGGAGGGGAAACACAAGACACGGAGAGACAGAGTCTGACATTACCCCCCCTTCCAATAGGCGCGTCCCGCGCCGTATGACATCGAAAGGGGAGGGGGGGTGGGCGCTCTGGAGGCCTCAAGGACTTGGAGACCGGACAGGTGGCCTCCAGGGCGGTGCCCCTTCCGGGACCCATGGCGGAGCGGGGAGCTCAGGCAGCCATGGCGGGTCAGGAGACTCAGGAGGCCATGGCGGGTCAGGGAACTGAGGAGGCCAAGGCGGGTCAGGGTGCTCGGGCGGCCACGGCGGAGCAGGGTGCTCGGGCGGCCATGGCGGATCCGGGGACTCGGGAGGCCATGGCGGATCAGGGTGCTCGGGCGGCCACGGCGGAGCAGGGTGCTCGGGCGGCCACGGCGGAGCAGGGTGCTCGGGTGGCCACGGCGGAGCAGGGTGCTCGGGCGGCCATGGTGGAGCAGGGTGCTCGGGCGGCCATGGTGGAGCAGGGTGCTCGGGCGGCCATGGTGGATCCGGGGACTCAGGAAGCCTTGGCGGGTCAGGGGACTCAGGAGGCCATGGTGGATCCGGGGACTCGGGAGGCCATGGCGGAGTGGGGAGCATGGGAGGCCATGGCGGGTAGTCCCCCCCCCAAAATTTTCTTGGGGAAATTCCCCAGCCGGTACTCAGGAGAGCTGGACGGAGCCGGCAGGGGCTCTGGAGAGCTGGACGGAGCCAGCAGGGACTCTGGAGAGCTGGACGGAGCCAGCAGGGGCTCTGGAGAGCTGGACGGAACCAGCAGGGGCTCTGGAGAGCTGGACGGGACCAGCAGGGGCTCTGGAGAGCTGGACGGGACCAGCAGGGGCTCTGGAGTGCTGGACGGGACCAGCAGGGGCTCTGGAGAGCTGGACGGAGCCAGCAGGGGCTCTGGAGAGCTGGACGGAACCAGCAGGGGCTCTGGAGAGCTGGACGGAACCAGCAGGGGCTCTGGAGAGCTGGATGGGACCAGCAGGGGTTCCCGGAACGGAGCGGAATCCGTGGGGTCCTGGAACAGAGCGGAATGCGTGGGCTCTCGGGCCGGAGCGGAGTACGTGAGCTCCCGGGCCGGAGCGGAGTGCGTGGGCTCCCGGGCCGGAGCGGAGTGCGTGGGCTCCCGGGCCGGAGCGGAGTGCGTGGGCTCCCGGGCCGGAGCGGAACCTGTTGGCTCACGTGGGCGCTCGGGTGCCGCTGACTCTCGTTGGCGCTCGGGTGCCGCTGACTCTCGTTGGCGCTCGGGTGCCGCTGACTCTCGTTGGCGCTCGGGTGCCGCTGACTCTCGTTGGCGCTCGGGTGCTGCTGACTCTCGTTGGCGCTCGGGTGCTGCTGACTCTCGGGGGCGCTCTGAAGAGCTGGACGGAACCAGCGGAGGCATCGATGAGCTGGACGGAACCAGCGGAGGCATCGATGAGCACTTACGAGGAGCCGGCACTGGAGGGCGCTGGCGAGGAGCAGGCACTGGAGGGCACTGGCGAGGTGCAGGCACTGGAGGGCACTGGCGAGGTGCAGGCACTGGAGGGCACTGGCGAGGTGCAGGCACTGGAGGGCACTGGTGAGGTGCAGGCACTGGAGGGCACTGGCGAGGTGCAGGCACTGGAGGGCGCAGTCTCGGAGCAGGCACTGGAGGGCGCAGTCTCGGAGCAGGCACTGGAGGGCGCAGTCTCGGAGCAGGCACTGGAGGGCGCAGTCTCGGAGCAGGCACTGGAGGGCGCAGTCTCGGAGCAGGCACTGGAGGGCGCTGGCGAGGTGCAGGCACTGGAGGGCGCTCGGGAAGCGCTGAGCTGGACCGAGCCAGCGGAGACGACGGCAAGCTGGGCGGGACCAGCGAAGACACCAGCGGGCTTGAGCTCGCCGCGAACAGCGGCTGATTTCCCGTGAACGGCGGGCCTGGTAAGCCGCGGATGGCGGCTAAGGTCCTCCGCGAACGGCAAACCAGGATGAGCTGCGGGCGGCGGCGGCACTCTTCCGCTAACAGCTGCAGACTTCCCGCGAATGCCGGGCTCGGTGAGCTGCGAACAGCGGTAAATTCCATCGTCGTGAAGGAAGATGAGTTGTTGTGGTCTAGTATTCTGTCACGGTGTACGGGGGTGCCAGGAACGAGGAGACGGAGAACTTCCTTCACATACACTTTATTGAAACTCACAAGGATCGCTGGAGCACAGGTACACACATAGGGAATGACGTTAATACTAGACAAAGACACTGGGAACACTGAAGACTTATAAAGGGAAGGAAATGAAGGAGCAAACAAGATAATTAATAACACAGGGCTGGGGACTAATCAACTAAAGACACAGGGCTGGGAACTGATAATTACAAATGATGACAGGAACAGGAACTGACCAAATATGGGCACGAGAGGAGGGGAAACACAAGACACGGAGAGACAGAGTCTGACAAGTAGTACCAGCACTGATATTTTGCCAGAATCAGAATTAAAGCGAATATCATTTATTATCTTAATGAGTGCTGTCTCTGTGCTGTGATGCACGCGGAAACCAGATTGAAAATTATCCAGGTATCCATTTGAGTTTAAGTAGTTGTTCAGCTGATTAAAAACTACCGAATCTGTGTGACCTCTGTATTACAGGAAGATGTGCCAATCTCCTTCCTGATATTACTGATCTTCTCTGAAAAGAAGGAAGCAAACTCATTGCATTTGCTGTCAGAGAGCATTTCACTGGGAATCTGACTTGGGGGGGGGGGTTTGTCAGTCTCTCAACAGTAGCAAAAAGAGTGCGAGTGTTGTTTAAGTTACTGTTTATAAGGTTTGAGAAGAAGGTCTGTCTAGCTGTGGCTAGTTCCAAATTGAAAGCATGAAGGCTGTCTTTATAGATGCTATAGTGTATTTCAAGTTTCGTCTTCCGCCACATCCGCTCAGATTTTCTACATTGTCTTTTCATATTCTGAACTGCTGTTGATTTTCTCCAAAATGATTTTTGTCTGCCATTCTTCTTGCTGACCTTTATCGGTGCAATATCATCAATAAATGTTATTGTTATCCTAACTTCTGAGTTAAATGAATCCAGGAGAAGATCAACAGAGTCTGCAGAAATGCTTGGTGTTAAAGATATTGCCTTCATAAATAGCACACTAGTGTTCTGATTAATGCATCTCTTTCTGACAGAGACAGATCTAGATTCAGTGGTGACAGAGATCAATATATCAAAGAAAATACAGAAGTGATCAGACAGAGCTACATCCTTAATGACAATGGATGAAATGTTTAGACCTCTACTGATGAGTAAATCTAGAGTCTGTCCACGATTGTGTGTGGGTCCATGCACATGCTGAATCAGGTCAAAGTGTTTAAAACAGTTATAATTTATTTTGTAGTTTTGATTTCAGCATTATCTATGTGAATATTAAAATCCCCTGCAATAGCAAAACAGTCAAACTCTGAGGAAATCATTGATAAAAGTTCTGTGAACACTTCAACAAAGGCTGGAGAGTATTTTGGAGGCCTGTAAATGATGATAAACAGAATGCGTGGGGCACCTTTCAGCACAATACCTAGATATTCAAAAGACAAGTACTGACCAAATGACACTTGCTTGCATTGATAAACATCTTTAAACAGAGCAGCTACACCTCCACCTCTCCTAACAGTCCTGCAGACACTTATAAAATTAAAGTTAGGAGGGGCTGTTTCAGTGAGGACTGTTGCACTGCAGTTGTCTTCTAGCCATGTTTCAATTAGAAACATAAAATCCAGGTTGTTTGTTGTTATTAAATCATTGATCACAAATGATTAATTTTTTAGTGAGCGAGTGTTTAAAAATGCTAACTTGATGGAATTACATTTTGTCTCTACAGCAATCTTAGACTGATGCATTACAGGCCGCAGATTAGATGGGTCAGCCGTACGGCTTGAGAAGGCCTTAGACCTTCTATCACGTGATAAAACAGAAATAGAGAAGGCTACAGGCATACTGGGTTCCCGCTTGTTTTTTAAACGTTTGTGAATGTTGGTGCTAATATAGCGGGGACCCGACACATATCACTGAGAGCTGTTATCAGTTGTTTTTGGTTCACCTACAGCAGATGGAGGAGGGTTTGGGCCCTGGCGTTGTGGCAGCGGTCGGAGAGCTCTCACAGGAGGAGGCGGGAGAGCTGAGCCTGCAGTATTTGGTGGTTGGGGGTCCCGCCGTTTTTTAGTTGATATCTGGGGGCTTGCAGAGAGTTTGGTCCCAGCATACACCAATTCCTCCATCTTCTGTGAAAAGCTTAGAAGTGGGGATGCTGGAGAGAGGGCTAGTGTGTCTGCTGAGCGGGGCTCTAGCTCTGGTGTTTCCGGTGACTGTGATGTGTTGTCCTGGCTTCCCAGGCTGTTTTCCAGAAAGTCATCCTTGGGTGCTGAGTCTTGGAGCTGTTGTAATACATCACAGTCTGCATGTGATGAGCTCTGTGGGCAGGGCATAGCCGGGATGTCCATGAGCAGTGCTTGTTTTGGCTGTGTGGCATTAAGCAGCAAATTAGGAGTTTTTGGGATGCTGGAGAGAGGGCTAGTGTGTCTGGTGAGCGGGGCTCTAGCTCTGGTGTTTCCGGTGACTGTGATGTATTGTCCTGGCTTCCCAGGCTGTTTTCCAGAAAGTCGTCCTTGGGTGCTGAGTCTTGGAGCTGTTGTAATACGTCACAGTCTGCATGTGATGAGCTCTGTGGGCAGGGCTCAGCCGGGATGTCCATGAGCAGTGCTTGTTTTGGCTGTGTGGCATTAAGCAGCAAATTAGGAGTTTATTGAGGCAAAATTCATAGCTAATAGTGAGAATTGGTCCTTGAAATAAAGTGTGACCCTTTTTTAACTTAGAACAACTTGCACTGATGAAATGAACAACTAGGGGCATTTATTAAGAAAGTAAATATTAAATCGTCTCTGATCTGAAATCACTTTGTCTTTAATCTTGCTTTAATCGTTATGCATCAGGGTCTCCCATGTCTCCTCTTTCTGTGCAGATTAGAGAATCACATGTGGCATCTATACAGATAACTTGGCTCCTCCTGGTTCCACGGTGAGTTCTAACGTTTTCGGAGAATCACACCCCTGGCGACGCATCCACATCAGATGGTCCCTCGAGCAGGACCAGCTGCGCTCTCAGAGGGCTGCGATGACCAGGGACGCCTGCGCTGTTAATTAGGACGGTGTGATTAATGAAAGAAAGGTGGAGAAGCGCTGGGTTTGGAAGCGGTACAGGGGGAGGAGGGAACAGGGGGAACCGCTAACACTCCAGCTTCTCCATTTCCCCCTCAGGCCTGAGAGAGCGAGTTTGAGAGATTGTGGGACAGAAGGATGTGGCAGCCCTCGTCAACCGAGGATCATGGAACTGAAAGAGCAGATCATCAATCTCACAGCGGTTGTTTCCTTTGATTATCAAATGACTGTCTTTCATTTGATCTTATACCTCATAAGAGTGTTTCCGGGCTGTCAACAGGGCATATTGATGGAGCCAGAATGCATAAACTAGTGGTTTTCAAATGGTGATTTGCAACCTGAAGATTGTTTACTGGTCTGTTCTGACAATACTACAATTATAAATGCAATTTAAATTAGGACTCTCAATATAAAGTGTTTCTTTAATGCAAATAATTAAACATCACTAGTGTGAAATGGGATAAGGTATTTTTAGTATTAAAGAAATTCACGCTTAAAGTACTAGCTTTACCCTGGACCAAAAAAAACCAGTCATAAGTAGCACAGATATATTTGTAGCAATAGCCAACAAATACATTGTATGGGTCAAAATTATAGATTTTTTTATGCCAAAAATCATTAGGATATTAAGTAAAGATCATGTTCCATGAAGATATTTTGTATATTTCCTTCCGTAAATATATCAAATCTTAATTTTTGATTTGTATTGCTAAGAACTTCATTTGGACAACTTTAAAGGCGATTTTCTGAGTATTTTAATTATGTGCACCCTCAGATTCAAGATTTTCAAACAATCGTATCTCAGCCAAATATTGTGAAAATTTGCTAAATACAGCTAGATGATGATATGTGCTAATTAGCATATTCATGACATCACTACGACATATCAGCCCATTGCATTTTTAGGAATTCCCAATAAAGCTGTTCTCAGTTACATGTCTTTGCTTTTCTGTTGTATGAAAACAAAAGCGGCATAGTAAGACTTGGATATTTTCAAAAATCCAGATTTTTAATGGCAACATCATCTGATATGATCACCATACACATATAGTATGGACTGTGACTGTGCTGTATTCCCAGCTACACTGACATATACAAATTATCATTCGGAGAGAAAGTTAGAAATTACAGAATGTCTTTCTTATTTTGGGCAACAAACAACAGAAATAACGTTTTGATGATTATGCCTAATCTGTTCAATAGAAAGTAGCTAAGGTCTGTCAAAAAGCCTCTGGATTTTCTGCTGCTCATTATCATATTATTATAAAAAATCACTAAAGGGGTTTGAAAAGTGTATAAAGGGTCACTGCATTTGAAACATCTGGATGAAATGCAGCAGAATGGGGAAGAAAACAAAATGGAGAAGAACTTCAAATCCACTTTTAACTTTTAAAGGGCATCCTAAAAACACAATTCTCATGGCATGAGATGGTAAAAACTGTGTTGTGAGACAACAATTAGGCTAGAACAATTAACACTGGACATGCCATTCTGTTCTTGCATCCTCAAGATCAAGGTCAGAGTTCAAAACAATGAATCTACAGTTTCTCCGCAGGCAAAAGACCACTTCAAGATTTTAGGAAATTTCCCAGGTAGCATTGACTTTATTTAAGCTGTCAAACTAGAAAAAGCAACTTGTCACAAAGTGTCTTCCAGCCTAGGATGAAGTCAGTGTGTACATGAATAACAATTTGGGACAGATATAATGTAATTTAATGGAAAACTATGTGAGAGGCTATAACAACTAAATACAGTAAACAAAAACTGTAAAATGCATTCTTGTGGTCTAGATCGAACTGCATGAGTTGCTTTCTGAATATTTCAATATAAAAATCTAAAAAGTTCTAACTAAAAATATATTTAAAAAAAATTGGATGTTACTTATTATCTCAAATTTGTTGCATTATTACTGATAACATATTCTCTTTTAGACTGTAGGCCTATGTTTAATGATATGTTCAATGCAAACAATGTATTGACTTCTAAACCTTATTTAGCAGGTATACCTCATGGCAGGTACACTGCTTTGCTCTTCAGTGTTTGAAATGCTTTTGTTAGTTTTTCCTGTTTTTTGTTTCTCAAACAAGATCAGTTTTACCAGGGATGAACTGCTGAACATTCAGCAGAACACACCACAAAATGTTTTACCGGATTTTGATTATTCGGACGTTCTGCTGAACATTGTAGTCGGTGGAGCTGCGTTGCTGTTTAGATGCTTCTGGACACGCAGATGGAGGAAACGAGCCGGCGCGCTAGTGAAACTTTGTCAGCGGAGATTGAAAACGCCGTTGCCTAGCATCCATCTAGCGAATCTCTGCTCTATACCAAACAAAAGGGACGAAATCCTTCTGCTCTCCTGGACGAATAAGGATTTATCAAACGCTGCTGCTCTGTGTTTCATGGAAGCCTGGCTGAATGAGGCCATACCAGTCAGCGCGTTACATCTGCCGAACTCTCAGCTGATCAGATCCGACCGCGATGCAGAATCAACGGGGAAATCACGCAGCGGCGGGACTTGCTTTTACATCAATAAGAGGTGGTGTGCAGATGTAACTGTGTTAAAGAAGATGTGCTGTTCAGATCTAGAAACGCTCTTCATTAACTGCAAGCCGCTTTATTCGCCGCGGGAGTTCTGTTCGTTCATTCTCGTGAGTGTCTACCTTCCTCAGCAAGCGCACGTGAGCTCAGCTTAACAGAAACTCGCTTATCTGATCACAGACACAGAACAAAAACACCCGGACTCTGTTTTAATCATTCTCGGAAACTTTAACAAAGTCAAAGCCAAAATACAGACCGCACATAACATGTCCCAGCAGAGACAGTACCATATTAGATCCCTGTTATACAGCGATAAAGGATAAATATCACTCTGCCCAACGAGCAGCTTTAGGACTCTCTGATCACTGTTTGGTTCATCTCACACCGACCTACAGGCAGAAAATAAAATCAGCTAAATCTGTATTAACAACTGTTAAAAGATGGACTAATGATGCAGAGTACGATTTAAATGCTTGTTTCGACCTCACTGATTGGAGTGTTTTTGAGGCAGCTGCAAACAATCTGGACGAGCTCACAGAGACTGCAACATCTTATATCAGTTTCTGTAAGGATATGTGCATTCCTACCAGGACTCATCTAACCTACAACAATGACAAACCATGGTTCACTGCAAAACATGGCTGGCAGTCGTGGCCTAATGAATAGAGCATTGGACTTGAAACCTGAAGTAACCCAAGGTTGTAGGTTCGAATCCCGGCTCTGGCAGGAAGTGTCCACGACTGAGGTGAGACCCTTGAACAAGGCACCGAACCCCCAACTGCTCCCCGGGCGCCGCAATGTCGGCTGCCCACTGCTCCACTTGGGGTTAAATGCAGAGAACACATTTCACTCCTCATTATACTCTGTATAATTGTGTATGTGACAAATAAAGCTCATCTGAGCTTAATTTGTAACTCAGACAGTTCTGTCAGGCCAAAGAAGATGCTTACAGAAAGGGGGATATAGTCTTGTACAAACAGGCCAAATACACACTGGAAAAGGAGATCAGAGTGGCAATTATTCTGGCAAGCTAAGGAACAAATTATCTTCAAGTGATTCTGCTCTGTTCAGTATGGAAAGGTTTGAAAGACATTACAAATTACAAGACACCATCCCCCAGCACTCTGTAGAATCAACAACTGGTAAACGATTTTAATGACTTTTACTGTAGATTTGGAAAAACACCCCACACCCGCCCTGAACACCTCTCCACACAACCATTAACACCTCCAGCAACCCCCCTATCCCCCACATCTGCACTGAAAATAAGTGAAGATGATGTGCGCCAGGTCTTCCGAGAGAACAAAAGAGTCCCCTCATGCTTCAAATGCTCCACTATCATCCCCGTCCCAAAGAAACCCAAAATTACTGGACTTAATGACAACAGACCTGTGGCTCTAACGTATGTGGTCATGAAATTATTTTAAAGACCGGTTTTGGCTCATCTGAAGGCCTGCACCAGACCCTTACTGGACCCCCTGCAGTTTGCCTACAGAGCAAACAGGTCTGTGGATGTTTCAGTCAATATGGGACTGCACTTTATCCTGCAGCATCTGGACAGACCAGGGACTTACATTAGGATCCTGTTTGTAGACTTCAGTTGTAGACACCATCATCCCGTACACCCTTCAGAATAAACTGATACAGCTCTCCGTCCTCACCTCCGTCTGTCAGTGGATCAGCAGCTTCCTGACAGACAGGCAAAAGCTAGTGAGGCTGGGCAAACTCTCATCCAGCACCCGCACGATCAGCACTGGAGCTCCTCAGGGCTGTGTTCTCTCCCCACTGCTCTTCTCCATGTACATGGATGATTGCACATCTAAAGACCAGTCTTAACAACCTGGAGCTTAAACACGGCCAAAACAGTGGAGATGACCGTGGACTTCAGGAGAAAGCTGAGCACCAGAACTCTGAGCACTCTGAGCACCAGAACAACCAGACACAGAAATAGTTTCTTTCCCCAAGCAATCCATCTCATGAACACTTGACATTTAACATGGAACAGACAACACACACTTGTTTTTTCATTTCAAATTTGCACATGTCAGACCTCACACATAATTGTTCACACATTTTGTGCATTGCCTATTTGTATATTCGTATTTTGTTCTTTTGTTGTCTGTGTCATAGTCTCAGCATCAGACGTCACACCCACGGACCGTTGGCTAAACGTCTGATGCATATGGTACACTTATCTGGAAACACTTCAGGAGTGTCGAAGTCGTTACCGGATTGGTTGAATTATACAGGTTTTCAAGGACACACGTGTGTCGTGTTCTTTAACGTTTCACCTGGAAACAAAGAGGCCGTGACACCAAAGCCCCTCACGAAAGAAGAAAGCCGTAGTGTTTACAAATGTGACGGCGAACGCTTATTAGAGTCAACTAATTACTGGATTTTCAAAAGTATGTGAAATATTTAAAGTTTGCGGCATAGAATCATCCAAGAGTTTCACACACTGGTTTGTTATTGTGGCGACATTTCCATGCCCCGAAACGTGACGCTGAACAAAACGAACTGTGATTGGTTGTTTTACATGTTGGTCAAACAGCCTCATGGGCGGGCCTTGGCCAATGAATGCAGCCATATATTCCAGACCTTCAGCTGTCAGTCTGAAGGTCTAGCCACGCGAGACTATCTGTGTCCTGGCCTGACACTGCCATTATGATGCACTGTGGAGCTTCTGTCACTATAACAAATTCCTCGTATGTGTAAACATACCTGACCAATAAAGCTCATTCTGATTCTGAAACCTAGAGAGCATGTTTGATGTTGACATAACATTAGATATTGTTGAAACAAGGTTTAATGATAAATAGTTGTAGATTGGTTAACAAAACACAGTAACACTTTATCAGTACCTATCTTAATATATTAGCACATATTAGTGGCTTTTTCTGCATGACCATATTTTAGATCTCTTAATCCAACCTCATACCTAAACTTATTACCTACCTTACTATTTATAAGCAGTTTATTACAATAGGAGTTTATTGAGGCAAAAGTTGTAGTTACTAGTTAGTTAATAGTGAGAACTGCTCCCCAAATTATAACATAAGCATTGACAATTATTCACCCATGCTTGACAAATAAGATATTGAAAAAAACATTGAGATATCAGAAACAACACATCAAAGATATTAGATATCGGAAAAAAAAGTTGCAAATAAACATTGATATGCCAGCTAGAAAGTGCAATTTTGTAATGTTTAATGTTCAATAGTCTGCCACAATGTGTGATCAATTGTTATGCATTTGATGATCTAATTAAACAATTTGAATACTAACTAACCGTTTAACTGTGCGTTTACTTAAGGATCGCTAAATGAATAAATCCAGGAAGGGGAACAGAAGGAGATAACGGTTCCCATGTCTTGAACCATGAACAAACTACTTCTGCAATACAACACAAACTACATTTAAAACATCTTGTGGGTTTGGTATGTTGTCATCATCACCATTTAATGCCAAAAGTAACATCAGGGTCCTGAAGCAAAACCAGAGCACCGCAGATATAAACAGTAGTGACACAGATAAGCTCAATGTTACAAACGTTGTGTTTGTATATCATCACAGCACAGCATTCACACAAAAGCCGGTGTGAGACGGAAACACCTGGGGACGTCTGTGAGAGAGATGGTTCTGCTGGCAGCGTGGCATGGGGGAGAATGAGTCTGTGTGTCTTTGTCTATCCGAGGAGCCAGGGCTTTATTGAAATGTAAGAAGTCACATTGTGACAAACTTCCCTCGAGGGATGCAGTGTGTAAACACGAGTCATTTGGCAGATGCACGCCGAGCAAATTGGCAGTGCATTCCCTCGGTGAAGACACACATGCTATTATCTGGATTGAGACTAATCGCGTGTCGCATCCCATATGATGAGCAATTAATTTGCACAGAATCAAATGCCGCGGCAGCAGAGGGGAGGAAACACAAGACTGAGGAGGAGCGGAGAGGATGAAATAAAGATGAAGATACTTAGAAAGAAAAAATACTGGTGATATCTGCATTCATTGTGCTAGGACACAGATTACTCATGTACTAGACACGAAAATATAAAAATGTTAAAAGAAAGTATAAATGCCGTGTATAATTTTTTTTTTTTAAAGAAAGCATGTAAAAATTAAAAGACAGTATAAAAGCCATGATAGTGAACAGAATCCTAAGGAATTGAATGAATCCAATTCTGAATCCAGTTACATAAGTGTAATTTTAACTGTAAAATTGTATAAAAACTCTATGGGAAAGAAACTGTTAATAGGTTAATTATAGGTAATATATACAGGGGAAAACTGTAAAAGATCTAACCAGACAATTCATGTAATTTTAGATTAAAATGCTGTTAATTGTACACTTTTTAGAAGTAAAAAATAACAAATGAATGTATAATTTAGTCAAAAACTGTAAACTGATATTCCCAGAAATCCATGCATGAAACTCCACTTTTGAACGTGTTTTGTTTACATAATCATGTTTTTTTTATAGTTTTTGTTATCAGTGCATTTGGGCTTTATGTTACATCTACACTCTACAGCAGCCCTACACTCCTCTTATGATCAGCGGGACCCCTGTGGAGAGGGTGAGCAGCTTCAAGTACCTCGGTGTAAACATCTCTGAGGACCTGACATGGACTGCACACATCCAAACACAGGTCAAGAAAGCCAGGCAAAGACTGCACCATCTGCGACAGCTGAGGAAATTCAGGGTCTCACCAGCTATCCTGAAAACTTTCTATTCAGGGGCCATAGAAAGTGTTCTGACATCTCAGTGTGGTATAATAATGCCACAAATCAGGACTGCAAAGCTCTACAGAGAGTCGTGCGCTTAGCTGAGCGCATCTCAGGGTCTGCTCTCCCCTCTCTGCAGGACATCTACCTCAAACGCTGCAAAAGCAGAGCTGCTAAAATCATCAAGGACTCGAATCACCCTGGTAACCATTTTTTCATTTCACTGCCATCTGGCAAGCGCTTCAGGAGCATGATGGCAAAAACTGAGAGACTGAGGAGGAGTTTCTTCCCCCAGGCCATCAGGCTCCTAAACTCAGTCTCATAACATCATAACATCCACAGGACTCAATTTAATAAACTGTAAACACATCCATTATTCTCCATCATCCACACTGCTGCTATGTGTACATACCCGGTACAACCTATTTGCACATTCTCTTGCACATCCGTGTTTATATTAATATTTATTAATCCACAGTATACTGTATTGCACATTTTATCTCATTGCACATCTTACTCTTTATTTTATTTTATTATTTGTTCCTATTTTCATTCTCACCTATATTTATATATATATTCTCTTGTGTTATATTTCATTGTTTTTTTTTTTTGTTTTTTTTTTAACTTTCCATTGAGCGGACCCGTCCTGACTTACATTTCACTACTGATTATACCCTGTATGATTGTGTATGTGACAAATAATAAAGAACCTTGAACCTTGAACCTTGAACCTTGATCTTCGGTTGTTTAATGAAAGTTGATTGCATTATTTAAGTAAGGCAAGGCAAGTTTATTTGTATAGCACATTTCATACACAGTGGTAATTCAAAGTGCTTTACATAAAAGAAAGTGAAATAATCATTCACAGCAATAAAAACAAGGAGTTAAAAATAATAAAATAAGGAAATTTAAAATGATATAGACATTGATTTAAAATGAAATTTAAAACAGTTAAATAGAAAAGGATTATACATAAAATAATGCAGTCAGTTCGGACGTAGCACAGCGCTCATTCAACAAATGCACAGCTAAATAGATGAGTTTTGAGACCGGATTTAAATCCGATTTAAAGTATCATGTGTGTTACCATGATGGTGTTTTGTGTTTGCATGAATGGCTCGGTGCACCTTCTATATATTAGTGTATACTTCTGCTTGTGGCGAAGCTACTTGTGATGAGCTTTGATTCATCATGTGGCTTTCTCTTTTACCACCTGCATTTTTATGGTGCTTGTCAGTATGTTAAAGATACAAAACAGGTAGCAGTGTGCGTTGTTGAATTTACTGGTTTACATTCAAATGTACTTGTTGGAAAATTACAGTTTTATACTGTAAACTTTATGGTTTGTTCTGTAAATGTGTGTACAGTTTTTCTGTATTTTTTACTAAATTATTCTGCAACCACAGCTGGCAAAAATATTTTTGAAAAACAGTTTTTTTTTACAGTGTGCTCTTTGCTGAAAATGATTGTAATTGTAAAGTAAAATGTTTTTTGGTTAACTGCAAATTCCCTTAATCTATTTGGTGAAACATTGTTATACATATAAGAGGACGTTTCATATAATTTCACACTAAAATCCAGTTTTTGAAAAAATTGCAAATCATCTCATAATTTACAGTAGAAAAACTGTAACCTCACATCCCCAGAATTGTCTGTGTAACGCTCCGCATTTGATGACATTTCATAGAAATAACTGTTTCTTCTTAGTGTTTTCTCATCAGTTAAGTACACTTGGGTTTTATGTTACATATTTTGTTGTTAAGTTAATATGTATTGCATTATTTTAGCGTCCCCTGTCATTTCCATGATGGTGTTTTGTATTGGTGTGTATGAGTCTGTGCTCTTTCTGTACTGTATATTATATTTACCTGAAATGTATTTTGATTCATCATTCATCACTTTACAGTACTGTATCTTTACCACATCATTGGTAAACACCAAATTGTATAACTGTAAATTTAAGTTCAACTTGTAAAACTTAAAATGTTGCTGCTGTATTTTTACAGTAAAATCCTGGCATTCACATTGACTGTAAATTTCACAGGTGTTTTTTTTTTACACTGTATATTTATTTTGATATATTAAAAAACATAGTAGTGTATTTTTCTCAAAACTCAGTAACACTTTATTTTAAGCTGTCAAGGTTCAAGGTTCAATGTTCTTTTATTCGTCACATACTCAATTATACAGAATATAATCAGTAGTAAAATGTAAATCAGGTCAGGTCCGCTCAATGGACAGTGCAAAATATGTAACACAACACAAGAGAATATATATATAAATATAGGTACAAAAATAAATAAAAAATAAAACATAAATAAAGAGTAAAATGTGCAATAAAATAAAATGGGCAATACAGTATACTGTGGACTTAATAAATAATAATATAAACAGGGATGTGCAAGAGGAATGTGCAAACAGGTTGTACCAGGTATATACACATAGCAGCAATGTGGATGATGGAGAATAGTGAATGTTTTTACAGTTTATTAAATTGAGTCATGTTGATGTTATGAGACTAGTTTGAGTTTAGGAGCCTGATGGCCTGAGGGAAGAAGCTCCTCCTCAGTCTCTCAGTTTTTGCCATCATGCTCCTGAAGCGCTTGCCAGATGGCAGTAAAATGAAGAGATGGTTACCGGGGTGGTTTGAGCCGGGGGTGGTTTGAGTCCTTGATTATTTTATCAGCTCTGCTTTTGCAGCATTTGAGGTAGATGTCCTGCAGAGAGGAGAGAGCAGACCCTGAGATGCGCTCAGCTAAGCGCACAACTCTCTGCAAAGCTTTACAGTCCTGATTGGAGCCAATACACTTTCTATGGCCCCTGAATAGAAAGAATTCAGGATTGCTGGTGAGATCCTGTCCTTGTTACAGATGTTACATGTACTTATTATTATTATAAAAATACATTATGCATAATTACATGCAAGGAACCCTAAACCAAATCCTAACCCTAACCATATAGTAAGTATATGTAGTTAATTAAAAATGTATAAATCACATGTATAATGTATTATTACTGTAACAAGGACACCTTACAAATAAAGTGTAACCCAAACTCCTTTACTGAATGTGTGTTTTAACCACAAACCGTCGTATGAAAAATTAGTGCAGATTTATATCTCACAAGTATTAAGTACACATTAAGTGCACAGTCATCGGTTCATTTTGAGTTGGGCATGAAATCAGTTACCAAGTCAAGATCTGCTTTGACTGATTCAGTCAACGAGAGAGTTTTAGATCCAAAACCTGTGATTTGTGAGTCTTTTTAAGAAATGCATGAAATTAACTGGCTCATAGTGTCAATAGTTTGCTAATCTGACTTCACAGCTTGTATTATTTCATGTCTCCCAGTGTTTCTCATCACATCCAATGCACATTCACAATTAAAAATGCATTTATTTTGCCTTAATTCAGATTCAGAAGAGATGGAGAACGTTCAGAATACTTTTTCTTAAAGTCATTGAAAGCATTTGATTCTAGTATTATTTTAATTTTAATGGAAATGGTTCTGAATTAGATTTTCCATGTTCCATGAATGATTGAAAATGTTCAAATTGGTCTTTTTTGTGTGTGTTTTACAGATGTAATATTTCACTCAGCGCTGGAGAGAGATAAAAAGGCTCGATTTTAATTTGCGCAGACAGAGACGAGCGAGGAACGGCGATTAAGAAGGCAAACTAGCGCACTGGTGTCTACGGCTGCCAAATTAATCACATGATCTGATGACCTTTTAGATTAGATAAGCTGCATTATAATAGATACAGTCATATAACACCAAAGACAAGCTGACAGTGAAGAGGGACCGGGTTTTAACAGCTTTATTTCCCCCTCACAGAACAGCCTTGAGCTTTTAACCTTTTTCATGTAGTTATGAATCAAAATGACTGAATTCGAGAGTGTCTCCGGATGGGAACCGTGCACACTATACGAGAGAGAAGAGCAGGAGGATCAGCCTGTGGTTGTGCTGTGTGCCTTATTACAAGTAAATTGACAAACAGGACAAATTCATTAACATTGGATTTCTGACACTCAATAATTAATACTGAACTATAATTAGTATTAGCAAATGCATCTAATATAAGCCATTTCCCCTTACAAAGAAAGCGTCAATGCAAATCCTTCACTTGAAGTCTTTTTGAGTTTAGAGTCAAACTTACAGATTAATTACAGTGAATTAGTGTTAGATAGATAAATAAATAACATTAGAGTAACTAATGAACTGGTATTATTATCAAATGTAATAAAAGCATGACACTTCTACTCTATAACTAGTCATTTCTAAAATTGTACAATAACTGCATTAAAAATAAATAAAGGTCATAAGATAAATACATATGACATCTGCTCTAATGCTTTTTAATAAGTGTGTAATAACATTTTGAACAATATTTTTCAATAAATTGCTGTATTGTTTGTTTTGTTGTATTACAACATGCAGATATGCACGTTTTGAAGAATAAAAACAAATCTTGCAAATCAATAAGCACCTCAGTTATAATATCATTGTTAAAAGCATCATGAAATGTTGTCATTTTAAATAAACATTTACTTATTTTCACATTTCAAGCTTGACTGTTTAGTATAATTAACATCAGGTATATTATCAGACCGATATACTCATGAAGAGGGTTAGTTCTTCGGTTCTAGTGCTTTGTGTTGTAAGTGGACATTAATATGATTTTTATGAGCCATTCTTAACAGTATTCAAACTTCATAAATATATTGTAGCAGGTGCTTTTACTGTGATAGCAGGAGAAAGCTCTGTGTACTGTACATACTGTACGCTACTCAAAGATACAGCATGTTCTGTTTCGTACATGGATCATAATGAGCCAAAAAATACTGATGCATTGTTTAATATCTGGTTCAAACAAGACAATTACTGTTTTTATGATAAAGAGGGACAGAGAGTATGTTTACTCTTATATTCATTCGAATTTACCAAATGAAGTATATTTCTAGGCTACCTAAAAATGTTTTATAATACAATCTAAATGCATTAGTAATTCATCCCACTAAACTTCTCCCTTATTTGCATTAATTTCACATTTCCACGTCATTATTACTACTAAATGAAGAAAACACTGCTTCTCCCAGAGAGTCATGCAGTCTACAGGAACATTTAGAGACATCGGACAAAGAAAACTTGATTTATTTATATAATACGCCTCAGAGAAATCTGTTATATTATCTTTCCTACCTCCAGATGATTATATACGTTGAGTTTTAACACGTTTTCATTAACTATTTTAAGAATCGTGGTAATATAGTAATAACTCGGGTGTTACTGCACCCTTCTAAAGGAATTGCTGGTAACGCTTTATTTTAAAGTTACATGTACTTACTATTCTAATAGCACTAAATTATGCATAATTACATTCAAGTAACCCTAAAACAAACCCTAACCCTAATAGTGCATGCAGTTAATTAATATTACTCCGTGCTTAAATGTATAATTACACTGTAACAAGACACCTTAAAATAAAGTGTACACCGAATTTCCAATCATTTTTAATGGTAGTCTTAAGTGAATATCATGGTAACCCACTAATTCAAGCCATTTCCATCAAAATAAATTATTCAGAATTTTAGAAAAATGTCAAAAGCTTACAATGATCTTATGTTTAGCTTTGGGGATAAACATAGTGTTTTGTAAATGAACTCTTACTAATAATGCAATTAATGCTCAATAATATTTAGTGTAAAGCATTTATGACACATTTTCTGTGACCTCGTTCAAATAACTATTTATGGCCAATAAAGTAAAAAGTATTATTGCCCATGGACTGTTTTGTGTTTGTTTTCCTCCCCATGTGCTCCTTGACCTAGTTTTCCATGTGTGGTGCCCATATTTGGTCATGTTCCTGTCCTCATTGTCTCATTATTAGTTCATCAGTCTCCACCTGTGTTTGATTACTTACCTCGTTGAGTTTCTGGTACTGAAGCCCAGTGTCTAACGTCCGGTGTTACCATCAGTTTGTGTCTCCGGCGTTCCCTGTGTTCCTTGCCTTTTCATTTATTAAAGTCTGTTTGTTTAAGTTTATCCTCGTCTCCTCGCTCCCTGTGACAATTATCTAACTCCTTATATCTCGTTAGGGTTAGGGTTGGGGTTAGGGTTAGGGTTAGGCAAGGCAAGTTTATTTATATAGCACATTTCATACACAGTGGTAATTCAAAGTGCTTTACATAAAAGAAAGTGAAATAATCATTCACAGCAATAAAAACAAGGAGTTAAAAATAATAAAACAAGGAATTTTAAAATGATATAGAAATTGATTTAAAATGAAATTTAAAACAGTTAAATAGAAAAGGATTATACATAAAATAATGCAGTCAGTTCGGACGTAGCACAGTGCTCATTCAACAAATGCACAGCTAAATAGATGAGTTTTGAGACTGAATTTAAATGTGGCTAATGTTTTAGCACATTTGATCTCTTCTGGAAGCTGGTTCCAGCTGCGGGCGGCATAATAGCTAAAAGCGGACTCCCCTTGTTTTGTGTGAACCCTTGGTATTTCTAACTGACTCGATCCTAATGATCTGAGTGGTCTGTTAGGTTTATATTCAGTGAGCATATCTGCCATATATTTAGGTCCTAGACCATTGAGTGACTTATAAACGAGTAAAAGTACTTTAAAATCAATCCTAAATGTAACTGGAAGCCAGTGTAAGGACCTGAGGACTGGTGTGATATGCTCAGATGTTCTGGTTCTAGTCAGAATCCTGGCAGCAGCATTCTGGATGAGCTGCAGCTGTCTAATGGTCTTCTTTGGAAAGACGGTGAGGAGACCATTACAATAATCCACCCTGCTGGTGATAAAGGCATGAACAAGTTTCTCCAAGTCTTGACTGGAAACAAAACATCTAATTCTTGCAATGTTTTTGAGATGATAGTATGCTGATTTAGTTACTGCTTTGACATGACTACTAAAGCTAAGGTCTGTCTCCAGAATCACCCCAAGATTTCCCCAAGAGGGTTAGGGTTAGGTATTGAGATAAAAACGACTTTCATCCTCATTAGTAACCACCCTCATTAGAATATTGCATCTGATTGGCCAAAGCCTAACTGGCGTATCTATTGAATCATAGGCCCAAATTACACGTGAGTGATATCGTTGGATTCGGGAAACTGCCATCTTTCAGGTGGCGAAAGGCTCTAATGAAAGCATAGAGAAAAAAGGAGTTTAATCCTGATTAGTTCCACTCTCATTAGCATTATCGATCTGATTGGCCAAAGCTTACTTGGTCGTATCTCGTGAGGCGTAGGCCCAAGGCGCATATAAGTGGTATGGCTGAACAACTTTCAGATGGTGGTACGTTCAGATGAATGGAGGAAGGGGTGTTTCATTTAAATCCAGTGTGACCACAATTATGTCCATATAGATAGAGTCTGGTAAGTATTATAAGTGCAGGTCAAAGGTCACATTCCAGTTAGGCCCTAACCCTAACATTTGTTAATTACTGTCTGAATGAAGAACTCACTGTGTGCAAAGAATATAAAAAACTAAATAAATCATTACCTATAAACTAGTTTGACATTTATGTGTAAGTAGTTAATTCCTATAAACGTATTGTTAAAAGTTGCTCTTCGCTTAGAATACTGCTCCTAATAATTCTCCATTTCTTCTGAAGGATCTTGTAATATTTGAGTCGTTACTAGTAGGTCACAGTGATATTCACTTTAGGATTAATTATGTATTTGTTTTAATTATGAAACTCTATAGTGGACATAAACAGTAGGCCTATGGCTGCCTAACAATGTAGGACCTTCAACAGAGTGCTATCACTTAACTAATATGAGTTTCTTGTTAGTTGATAGAAAATGTTAATACTACGTTACTCATTTGTTCCTTATTCGTTAATGAAGGAACGGTAGCCTATATAAAGCGCTGCCTAATAAGCACAGGTATCGGCTCGCATTAAAGCACACAGCAGGTTATTTAGCTGTTCTCTGCCATATGTGAGAGCAGCTTGGCCTCTTGTTTTTCTGCACTCCTCTACAAGTTTGGCTGTTTTTTTTTAGCATAATGAGGTACAAACAGAGACAAATCGCTGCCGTCCCAAACGAGTTCGGATGCTTCTTCACACATCAGCACGATCGTCCCGCGGGTCAGGGTCTGTCGACCCGTGCATGGTATCCTAAACTCGGCGAAGCGTCCTCCCATCAGACACCTGCAGAGCAGCATATCTGTCCGGCTGTTGTGCTGGTTGGCGTTTTGGATGCGTGTTGATATGTCTTGTAAACAGCGTAGGGCATCACACATTGACTTAATTGTGACTACTGGGCTTTGTTCGAGGACCCCTTCTGCCTATATCATTAGCTAATTTGCTGTGTTTGGTCTCATATGATCTCTCTTTTACTGGCAACCGTGAAATCTGAGCAAACCCATCCAGACACACACAGAGAGAGAGAGAGAGAGAGAGAGAGAGAGAGAGAGAGAGAGAGAGAGAGAGAGAGAGAGAGAGAGAGAGAGAGAGAGAGTGCTGAGTCCAGCTCTGTGCTTCTAGCGGACCTCTCTACATCTGGACTGGTGTGACAAGCAAGATTAATACTTCACCCTCACAGCGCTGCACACACACTTAAATGCACTCATAACACTCCTCCAGCGGACTGAATATTTGAGAAAGGGAGAAAATGAGCCCAGCATCACACACTCATCATCTAGTTCAATCTCACACACGCACAACAGCATCTCGAGGAAAATCTCTATCTGCTGACGTCTGGCTATTTTCCACCCTCTTTCTCAAATCTGTCCTTCTCTTCCCCATCAGATCCCGGTGTGCCGTTTCCGGGGCTGAATGACGTTCAAAGCACTGAAAGACTGCACTCCTATCTGTCCTTGGAGAACCCAGCGTTCTCCTATCAAATCACATCTCACACATACAAAAGATCATATTATATAAGAGTTGGGAACACGTTTGAGGCAGCTCGGTTAATTATTCCACTACTTTGCATATGTTAAGATATTTAAACTATTATAGAAACTAAATGAAGCACTTTTTGAAGTAATTCACAGAGTACGTCTCGGGTTACTTGACCGTAACCCTGTTCCCTGAAAAAGCGGGAACGAGATGCTGCGCTGAAAGCGCTATGGGAACATTCTTTGTTCGACCGGTTGTTGAAGCACGTGTGTCAAACACACCAAATTTTGGCTTAAATAACCTCGATTAGGTGACGTCACTCGATCACGAACACCTGGAGGTTATAAATAGATGTGACGTGGAAACATCCTCAGGTCAAACTTTTGTCTGAAAGGACGTCCAGTCACGCTTACAGTGCGGAATTGAGGCACAGCATCTCGTTCTCGCTTTTTCAGGGAACAGGGTTGCGGTCAAGTAACCCGAGACGTTCCCTTATCAAAAGCTACTCTCGATGCTGCACTGAAAGCGCTATGGGAACGTGAATACCGCACTGGAAGTGTCTGGACCCCCAACGTTGTGTAGTGTGTGCACAAACATTGAAGAGGTCTCAGACATGACTCTGGGATCTCGACTCAAGGACGTACGAGCCCGGAGTAGCATAAACATCCAAACTATAGAATCTAACAAATGTGTGCAGAGAGGACCAACCTGCCGCATCACAAACTTGTTGCAAGGGGGCACCTCTTGCCAAAGCCAAAGAAGATGCAACCCCTCTGGTTGAATGGGCCCTAACTCTTAGAGGCGAAGCTTGACCACGCGCCTCATAGGCTAGGGCAATAGCATCCCTCACCCAATGCGATACAGTATGCTTTGTGGCAGCCCGCCCCCCGGTTGCGGCCCACATAGCATATGAAAAATTGCTCCGACTTACGCCACTGGCTAGTGCGGTGGCCGTAGATCTGAAGAGCACATACTGGACACAGTAAGTGAAGTCTTTCCTGCTCCGGTGTCGTGAACGGCGGAGGGCAGAAAGCTTCAAGAACGACCGGATTCATGGTCGAGAATGGAACTTTCGGAAGATAATTCGGGTGAGGGTGCAAAATAACTTTGACCAGCCCAGGGGCAAAGTCTAGGCAGGATGGCGAGATTGACAGAGCCTGCAAATCCCCAATTCTCTTAAGAGAAGTAATGGCCATTAAAAAAAAACATCTTTAGAGTCAGAAGCCTGATAGGCGCTGACTCTAGTGGTTCGAAAGGAGTCATGACCAGACCCTCGAGCACAATAGCTAAATCCCATGAAGGGACTGTCGCTCTGGTGGGCGGCCTCAACCGCTTAGCTCCCCGAATGAAGCGGGCAACTAGAGGGTGCTTTCCCACAGAAACCCTGTCAATGAGAACATGGCAAGCCGAAATGGCGGCCACATAGACCCTGAGAGTACCAGGACATGTGTCTGAGGACAATTTCTCTTGCAGGAACTCCAGCACTGAAACAACTTGGCAGTGAACTGGGTCTACATGGTGTGCCATACACCAATTCTCGAAAATGTGCCATTTGAAATCATAACTCATTCTAGTGGAGGGAGCCCTAGCGCTTAAAATAGTCTCTACTACGTCGGGCGGAAGCCCAGCATCTCTCAGTTGGTCTCCCTCAGGGGCCAGACATGAAGGTTCCAGAGCTCGGGCCGGAGATGAAATACTGTCCACTGTGCCTGAGATAGGAGATCTCTCCTGACCGGGATCGCCCACGGCGAGCCGTCGAGGAGGGATATTAGATCTGAGAACCATATTCTGGTCGGTCAATGGGGCGTTAACAGTAAGAGGCGAGACCCCTGTTGACGGACCTTGGCCAGGACTCCCAGGAGTAGAGCGATCGGGGGAAATGTCAGAAACCGGGGTCTGAACCACATAGAAAGGGTATGAAGCCCATGGCGCGTAACCATTATTTGCCTCTGGGGATTGGCCCCTGGCTCTGAGCCACAACTGAAACGATCTCATCTGCAAGAGGCCCAAGGGTATCACCGTGGATGCAGCTACCATGAGACCTAGAACCCTCTGAAGGTAATGAACAGTAATTATCTGGCCTAGATTGATGTTCTTTAGGGCATTTAGAATGGATTCGACGCGTGCAGGAGACAGCTGTGCCTGCATCGTGATCGAATCCCATACAACCCCCAAATACGTTGTCCTCTGAGCAGGAGAGAGAACGCTTTTCTTGGCGTTGAGTCTCAAACCCAGAGATTCGAGATGAGCTAGGACCTCAGGTACTTCCTGTGTTGTGGCAATATTCCTACGTGAAAATATGCGTCCTTGAGATCGATTGTCACGAACCAATCCCCTGATTGGATCTGAGACACAATCATCTTGATTGTCAACATTTTGAACTTGTAAGATCTGAGGTAGCGGTTCAATCCGCGAAGATCTAAAATTGGACGCAACCCCCCATCTTTCTTGGGAACCAGAAAATACCGGCTGTAATAGCCTGACTCTCTGTCTGGCAGGGGAACATGTTCTATGGCCCCTTTGTCCAGCAGAGCTTGCAACTCCTGTGTCAACAAATGCACTCGTTCCAGTTTCACGGAAGTGGAGACCACGCCGTTAAAACGCGGAGGCCGATATGCAAACTGAATCCTGTAGCCTTTCTCTACAGTCCTTTCTACCCACGGAGATATATTTGGCAGTAGTTTCCACGCTGCCAGTTTCTCTGAAAGGGGCACTAGTTTTGACACTTCGTTTTGATGGGGGGATGTTAGATGTGCGGTGTCCTGAAACGTGGCAGGAAGCAACCGAACACGTAACATTTTGCTGGAGACCGCTGCTCCCCGAAACACCAGTGGCGACGGAGATTGAACAACGGCCTCCTGAGGGTGCCAGGAAGGAGTCTTTATTCTCTGTTGGAATTTTTTGCGCCACTCCCAGGGGGGGCACACCCCCTGGGTCCTGTGCGCGCATGCCTCAGGACCTATTCTTGGAGGAAATGATGCTCCTCAGGTCCGGTCTCTTTGAGGCGGACTGTGAAGCGCGGCGAGCCGCACCCCAGTCTCTACGTGGGGGTTCTCGGCTCACCACACTCTCCTTTTGTGCTTCACGCCTCAAAGGAACCGGTCCTGGTCAGGACCGGGTGGCTGACGTTCCGACTCTTGAGCACGGCGGGGAAGAAACCTCACAAACGCCTCCTCATAGCGCTTTGCCTCCCGAAACCTAGTGGCGACGGTGTTAACGGCATCGCAAAATAGGCAGGAAGGTGAGATGGGGGCATCAAGGAGGAAAGTGCGGTCTTTGTCCTTGATGCCCGTGAGGTTGAGCCACAAATGTTTTCCGTGGAAACCATGGCAGCCATAGAACGTCCGAAGTTCTAAAAATGCCCCTTCGTCAATTGACCTGCCTGTGCTCAAATCTTTCAGCAGGTCAGCCTGGTATGCCTGCAAAACCGCCATAGTATGCAAAGCAGCACCAGCCTGACCCGCTGCTTGAAAGGCTTTCCCCACCAGTGAAGATGTTACTCTGCATGGCTTGGTGGGGAGAGTTGCTTTCTTTAATGATGATGAACTCCCAGGAGAGAGATAGGCCGCGAGCGTCTCTTCAATCTGGGGCATCATCATATAGCCCCGTGCCTTTGCATCAACGATAGTCATAGTTCAAGTTTCAAGGTTTCAAGGTTTCTTTATTTGTCAAATAATAAATTATACAGGGTATAATCAAAAGTGAAAAAATAGTCGAATAGATCGACGTCGATGACACAAAAACACGGGACGAATACGGTCTGTTCCATGAACGAGCTACCTCGTCATGGAGATCACCGAAGAAGGAGAGAGACCGTCGCTGAGGCCCCTCCCCCTGGCCACCCGACAGATATCTGTCGTCCAAATTTTGAGAGTTTGAAGGTCTCTTGCTCCTGCGGCCAGTCTAGATGTAATCGATCGACTGCCCGAGTAACCACCTCGAGTAACTCCTCATAAGCTTTTTCATCACGAGAGGAGCGCACTGAGGTGGCACTTTCCACCTCCCCAGAAGCAAAAGACCTAAACACTCAAAGCAGAAAGCATGGAGATCTTCATCAGAGAGCTGCCTCTGACAAGGAGGTAAACATCTCCTGTCCTGATCTGCCATAGTGAGTAGTTGTTTCTATATATATATATATCTCTACTCGCTTCCTGCTTTGCCTTTTTTTCCCTCTTTCTTTTCCTTCAATATTAGTTCACACACACACACACACAATGCGGTCCTTGAAGACAAAAAGACCTGAGGATGTTTCCACGTCACATCTATTTATAACCTCCAGGTGTTCGTGATCGAGTGACGTCACCTAACCGAGGTTATTTAAGCCAAAATTTGGCGTGTTTGACACACGTGCTTCAACAACCGGTCGAACAAAGAATGTTCCCATAGCGCTTTCAGCGCAGCATCGAGAGTAGCTTTTGATAAGGGAACTGTGGTGCACTCTTGGCGAAAAAGGTACAAAAACTGTTACTAGGTTGAGGGTGTAGCCTAATTTACAACTTTGTATTTCATTTATGCCTTAAATACCATCCAAATCCAGACTGGTGGTGGATGAGGAGATGTCCCTCACAATGTAAAGCACTTTGAGTGCCTAGAAAAGCACTTATAAATGTAATGAATTATGTATATAGTACTGTACAGTACCTGAATGATGCATATTTGTACCTTTTGAAATTGTACTGCTGCAGTGACAGCTTGCCTTTTTTACAAGAGTAGTGATGATATCAGAATTATTAACACACAGTATTCATATCTATTGTCTTCATACGTCAAGGTACAATACCATACTGTATTCAGTCTAACACACATTATAAGATATTGATTTTTGAGCATTTGAGTTTGAATCCAGCACCATCCACACCTCGCCTTGCCTTTTGCTTGCTGTTAATACAATAAATAAATAATAATAATAGAATAAGCATAGATACCGTGGTAACAGTTGTTACGTTTTTATTAGTGGGGAAATATCACATTTCCAGATATTTAAATATGCATATAACCCAGGCACAATCTGTGTGTGTGTGATTCGTTTAACACAAGTAAAATTAATTTACATAGCCTTTAAAAGAAAGGAAATTTGTTCTAGTTTTTCTATAATGCAATGAATTGAGATTTTATAATGTTCCAAAATATTTATATTTCAAATAAATGCTGTTCTTTTGAACTTCCATTTTGAACTAATTAATGAAAAAACAGTTTCCACATACATATTGAGCATAAATATTACAATTATTAATCGCAAAATTGTAGTGAACCCTAAACATTTAAACAGTAGCCAAATAGATTGTAACAGTGTTACACAAACCGTGTTTCCAACAATCAAGTGAAAGCAATGTTTTTATGTTATAATGGATCATTTATTTGACATTTATATTTATGTTCTTACCAGTTACTTCCTGAAAGGACTTACTTACAAATGATGTAATGGGAAAAAGCAGAACGGGCAACTGAGATACACAGTTATGACTTATTTATATTGAATCTGTCAGAAAGCGTGAATGACTTATTTTGCTCAGGCAACTCAAATCACTTTTAAACATCAATAACGTATTAATGTTGTATCTCCTAATTACTACAACAACAAACCTTCTGTAAATGTCACATTTAGTCAAAGCAGCCATGTCTTTTCTTCTCAATTTAATTCAATTCAAAATTGCTTTATTGGGATGACTGTAAATGATACAATATTGCCAAAGCTTACATGTACAAAAAGATACAATAATAATAATTAAATGAACAACGCATTAATATTATAGAATATTATAACATCTTAGAAGTATTAAACTGTAACAAATTATAACATTTGATACCACAGTCTTTAAATTACATAGAGACATGCGTATATACATACTGAGGATCACTGTGGTGGACAAAAGGGTAACACACATGCAGGTCAGGTCAGACACAACACACATTCACCTGCTGTTTCTCAGGCTGTGACATACACACACACACACACATACATACACAGACACATACACACACACACACACAAACACACACACGCGCGCAAGCGCACACACACACACACGCGCGCACACACACACACGCACACACACACACACACACACACACACACAGAGACACACGCACGCACACACGCACACACACAAACACGCACACACAGACACACACACGCACGCACACACACACACACACACACGCACACACACACATTCACCTGCTCAGGCTCTCAGGCTGTGGCACATCCACACGTATCTCGTTCCTTTCTCTCTCTCTCTCTCTCTCTCTCTCTCTCTTCCTATCTCTCTCTTTCTCTCTCTCTCAGTATAAGAAAAAATGCCATGGACAAAGAATAGGATCAGGACATGAGGCATAAGCCAAACCTGAGCCTGCATCCTCCACAGATGTTCTTCTGTGCTACGGCTTAAACTCCATCTAATGTCTTAAACCGGTAGTTTTCGTTTGAGGATGCAGATGTTGAACTGAAAGAGTGTGTGTCAGTGGTTGTGTTTAGTGTGTGAAGTTGAGTGAAGCAGCGGTTTACTCTCACCTGCATCTGACTGACACACTCCTGCAGTGTCAAGAAAAACACACGACTTTCTGTGTTTACTGTCATTGACAGCATGAATTTATCAATATATGCTTTTTAAAAATGGAAAACAATACATGCCACTCAAAGTATCTATAAATTAAGACCAGTGTTTCACATGTCTATTGATTAGCAACAATAACTTTGTATGACGTTTCCTGGTCTGAACGAAAATAATTCTTGTTCATACAAAAAGCAGGTATTGCAAGATCATAAAATCAACACATTATAAGACTTTGAGCTAAATTAACTCTTTTTTCAAGATTATCATGTTTTTATATATGTCATATATGTAAATACATTTATTGACATGTATTGTAATATTTACATTGACATGTAAAATATTGGTTACACTTTATTTTAAGGTGTCTTTTTATGGTGTAATTATACATATAAGTACAGAGTAATATTTATTAACAAAATTTATTTACTGTATGGTTAGGGTTAGGATCAGGCTTCCTTGCATGTAATAATGCATAATTAATTGTTATTATCATAGTGAGTACGTGTAACAAGGACACCTTAAAATAAAGTGTTGCCAAAATATTCATATGTTATGGCTATGAGACATCATTAAATATGTTTGGATGTGTAGCTTTGCAAAATGATTTCACGACAGCATTTTAAGTCTCTGAATTAATATTCTGTATGTAAAGACTGAGTGTGGGTTAAATAAAACACTGTAGATCGTTTCTCTGAATGAAAGCAGTGCATTAATACTAAAAGTTTGAGTGCATTTGATAAGAGAACAGACTGAACTCTTAGAAAACATTGCAGCGTTTCTCTTTCTCTCTCTCTCTCTCTCTGTCTCTCTCAGGCAGTGCTGAAACAGGAGGCAGAGAGAGAGAGAGACACAGAGAGAGAGAGCGAGAGCTATTTAACCACTCGGCAGAAATAAGGGGCTCATTTTTACAGTATAGCAGATGGAGGAGAGAGAAACTCCAGCAGGACCTTCAGGTAACTCCAGCTCACTCATCTCAGCCTCACCACAGACAACACCACGCATGTCGATGCATAACTATCTCCGAAACAAAGCATTCGCCCGCTTTACACTGTCTGTGCAGATGCAACATCAACTCTAGACACTAGGGTCTTTTAATAAACCAAAATATAGCCTAACACATTCAGATAACAATGCAGTTCACTTTTGTGCTGCAAACAAAACAAGCATTTCTGTTCGATTGACAAAAGGGGAATTTGTATTCATCAATTCATCTTGCTGACACAGATCATATCATATTACAAACCTACTGCGGACTGAGGACTTTACACCAAACTTCAGTTTATTACAGCATTTGTAGAAAATGTGCATGAAATTATGACTTTACAGAATATACCAACGTGTTTAGAAGCGATATTGATAAGTGAAATATTTCCAGGTGTTCTCCTAATTTTTAGATTCATAACAGCAATATAATGTAAATCTGAGAACACACATGCATCACAGGTGAGATGTGTATTCAGATATATGATTAAATCCATTGCATTACACAAGACACAGAATGCACCACATACAGTATGAAAAAGCATAAATATTAAAAAGTGCAAATTTTTACACAAATATGCTGTTAATTTGGAACATTTGTCAAATATAATTGAACTGAAAACCATCATGTTTTGTTTTATTTGAATGTGATATGATGTGATCTAAATCTTAATTTAAAGCTGGAAAGAGAGAGAGGAGGAAGAACTTGCTTTAATAATGTCACTCTCTCCGTTTAGCAAATCTTTCCGTCTGCTCTCATCAAGAGGATATCACGCATCGAGCCGGATGATTTTATGGAGGTTGTAGTGAATGAACACTATTCAGGCTATGCAGGAAATCTTGCTGCTGATCAATAATTCATTCTCTCCTGCTAGAGTTTGTTCATACATGATTTCACACTGATTCACACTCGTCTTTAGTGCAGAGAAACATCTTTACCAGGTTTTTATTTCAATACATTTCACATTCATATATTAGTGTTGCACTGCGTATTTTACAGTAGTTCAAAGCACCTTGAATAATGAGTGTTGTTTATGCACAACACTTCATGACATTAAAGAGGACATACTGATAATAAATGTATAGCCTGAATGCACTGTAAGTCACTTTGGATAAAAGCGTCTGCTAAATTCATAAATGTAAATAAACAGATCACAGTCATAAATATTATACTTTTATATGAAAGTGAAATACAGGAACAAGTGTCAAAATTACATGTGGAATTAGCAAAAACGTTTGAAATGTTACTTCAAAATAAAGTTTGAATTTTACAGGAAATTTACAGTCAAACATAATTAAACCTAAAATTAATCACTTTATTAACTTAACCGTTAAAATATATTCAGACAGAATCTGTAGAAAACTGTAAATACTAATACAAATAAATAAATAAATAAAATCAGAGATAAATTATCATTCACTGAGTATTAAATAGAGCAACACAATAATAATATTATGATTATATATCTGTATAATTGTATTACTGTAATATAGAAGTACTGGAAATCAAAACCCAACCTACAGAAAAGAGGCTTCGCTTAAAGAAATGTAAAATACATATAAGGTTAAAATACAAATGTATTCTAATAGCAAAGAACCTATTGGGGGGGGGGGGTCTGTTTATTTTTAGATGAATACATTTTGATTAATATTGTTTGAGGTCTCCAAAATTGGGAGGAATACAATTTATTAAATTGAGGGGGGGGGGGGGTTGGATGTTATTCAGTAGCAAAATACAGGAAACATATACACAGGTTATTACTTCACTAGTTGTTTCTTTTATGTTCTTATTTATGAATGGAGTTAGCAATAGATTGTTAGTGAAGTATTTCTAGCTGTCTTTCGTATGTTCTGCAGTATGTGGTTTGGATTCTAAACTGCTGTACATCACTTGTGGGAATGCAGTACTTTAATAATGATGACAGTAACAATCTGTCCAGCTTTCTTCTTTTTGTGTTTACTGCAGATTTTACGTCACTGTATTTGTCTCCAAAACTATGCGCATCAACTTTATCTATGAATTGGGAACGACATGTTCTAGATATATCTCTTGTGAAAATGCAACATTATCAAATTACTAAAGGATCCCTGCTAAATATAATTTTACAAGAAGAGTGCATCGTGTATATTTCACAGGACCATTATAAATCCTGGTTTATTTTTACAGTAGGGTTGAGATGACAGCATGTGAATATATGGTGAGAGAGTATCATCACAATAGTGTGTGTGTGTGTGTGTGTGTGTGTGTGTGCATGTTTATGTGGTTTATGAGGACACAAATTTGTATAATGACATAGGTATGACATAGGTATTACAAGGAGAAGGTGATTTATGAGGACATTTTCAGTGTCCCCATAATTCAAAATGCTTATAAATCATACAGAGTAAGTTTTTTGGGGGGAAAGTTGAAATGCACCATCTCCTGTGAGGGCTAAGTTTAGGTGTAGGGTAGGTGTAGGGCAATAGCACATACAGTTTGTACAGTATAAAAACCATTACGCCTATGGAAAGTCCCCGTAAACCATAAAAACCAACATGCGTGTGTGTGTGTGTGCGTGTGCGTGTGCGTGTGCGCGCACGCGTGCATGTGTGTGTTTAAGTTAATTAAATGGAAGCTGTTATATAGGCATCATGAAATCAGTAGAGAACACTGTCTATGATTAAGAAGTTTCCATGGAAAAAAATATATATACATATATATATATCAAACCACCAGAACAATTTGGTTTAATTTTGTGTCTAAAATTGATAGCATGTATGTTTATAAAAAAAGAATTAGTAAATAAAAAAAGAGTGGGCATTTATTGTGTGTCCACACACATTTATTGAGTTCCCTCACAAAGGTGCTAATATAAATACAGACTGCTTTAATCAATCAGTCAGATGTCACACTACTGAACTACTAAACCACAAATATTGCAGTAGTCCAATAAGCTATTGTGCCTGACCTTTTTGCATCAGTAGGATCTTTGTTGGAGAAATTCCTGTCTGTGAATCCATCAGACAAACACAACAGCCTCTGCCTCCCCCTAGTGTCTCTGCTGCCCGGCCTGCAAGGAAAAGTTCACCTCAAGATGAAAATCATCGCAGCATTTACAAACTTATGTAGAGCACAAAACATTTCTGAAGATTTAGAAAAATAACCACACACAGTCAAAAACAGTCATGATATCCCATAGAGTAGGTGTTATATTTGTGATGTATTTGAGAGAATAGTGATGGAAAAAAATATGAGATGGGAGGATCAAATATTTCAGTGAATTTGTATTTGCTAAAAAAAAATGTGCGTTCTCTCACAAAAGTATTGCGTTCCCCAAAGATGGCGTTTCCTCCCATCTCATATAATTTCCATCACAAAAGTATTGTGAGTGAACGCCAAGTTTCTTTTGTTGAGGGTGAATGCAGAGTTTCTTGAGGGAAACAAAAAAGTTGTGCAAGGGAACACAAAGTTTCCCGGAGGACTGCAAAAAGTGTGAGAGCAAACACACAAGTCTTGAGAGTGTACGCAAAAGTTTCGAGAGTGAACGTAAAAGTCTTGAGAATGAACGCAAAAGTCTTGAGAGTGAACGCAAAAGTCGCAGATGGTATACGGTGACCTAAACAAATCAGAATCCTGAAAAAGAAATAATAATTGCAAATGCAAATCCAAAATAGCAATTCAGAAAACACAACAATTCTGAAAACATTATAACATGTCAGAAAACAGCAGACTAGTGATCGAAAGTTCAGAGATGGTCTGGAAATAGCTCAGTTTAAATGTATTTTAATGGATTGCCCTTACTATGGAATAAAAAAAATATGCATATACATTTACAACACTATACTTTGTATTAGACTATATTACCTTTGAAACAGATTTAAAAAACTAGTTAATGCTAATGCGAGGGTGTTTATAATACAGCATCTATGGGAGTGACTCTAAACACTACTATATAAAACACTATCATGACCATTTTCTTTTGCCATTTGAGCAAATGGCAATGCAAAAAACAGTCAGGTGTGTTCAATTGGGATTTTTTTTTAAGTGGGGCAAATAGAATTTAAAGGGGAATGAAAATTACATCGATAGTTTGAGAAACCCCCCTTTTTGGTCCGCAGAGACCTATACTTGGACTTGTCAGTGTTTTTTGACTTGTTATAATGTTTTTGGATTTACTGTTGAATTTTCTGAATGATTTCGTTTTTTAGATGTGCATTTGCATTTGTAATCTGATATTTTGTTTTCAGAATTGTGATTTGTTTTGCACTTCTCGGCCACCGTCAGAATTCCTTTAAATTCTCGAGTCAAAATCATGCTCTCCGATATACTCAGCCCAGTTCTTGACGTTTCAGTGGTTTTCATTCACTTGAAAGGTTTGAGACACAATAGAAGCTGCTTCCGAATCAAACAAGCACTTTTAAGAACTCTGAAGCTCTCAAGACGTGAAGTTCTCCTTCTCGACGCTCAGTAGTTAAGCAGTCGTCAAATCAGGTTGTGGGAAAGAAAGGAGCATCTCCTCAAAGACAGGCAGAAGTGTGGGTTCAGTCTTTGATGACGTTCAAACAGAGAACGGTTCTTCAGGTGTAGGGTCTCAGAGCCAGAACAAAATGGCTCTGCCCTCCCCAGCTATTAACATCTCCATCACCTCTCATATCATTTCTAATTATCCTGAGTTACGCTGGGAAAAAACACTTTCTGCAAATCTTGCAGGTCCTAATTTGGAGTGGTGGGAGTTACTGCACCTGCCATATTCCTGCTGACAGCGTGGTTTGAGCGAGGGGGTTGTTTTGTTGAGAACGCTCCAGAGAACTTTGAGAGTTGCCAATACCGGCACGGCCGCACTATGTGAAAATGTTGACTGCCGGATGATTGATGGTAGTTATTTGTGGCTTCCTAACCCTTCTCCAGCACTGGTACCCATCCCTGCCTGCATCTCGCACTCCTGCTTTGCGAGGTTTCCGACTCGGAGGCTGTGAAAGGGTGATTAATAACGTGTAATGCCGTGTGAGCTGCTCCCTGTGACATTTGGAGAGGGCGTTCTCCGCCTGTTTACACGGCACCTGGATTAACCAATGGAGAGAGAGCTTCCCAAGAGCCCTCGGCAGTGATCCAGGGTTCATTATATATCTCAAGCATGCGTTTATGTCCAAAACAACTGATTTTTTATATTACTTTCATGATGTTTTATTGTTTTGTCTCAACACGCTGTTGTTTATATTATTGTTGAGAATTAACAATAATATTTTTTTTGTTTTTGTCATATATAGTAATGAATGCACTGAATAAACAAAGTGCTCTATCCCATAACATGAAAGAGACACTATAAAAAAGCCATATATCACTATGAATATTTATTTGCTTATTGTTAGTAGTAGTAGTAGTAGTAGTAATAGTGAAGCTGGCTTATTATTTTTTATCTTTATTGGGATAAATCTCATCAAATCTCATGTCATATTTGACCCCATAATCAAAAGATAAATAAAATATATTTTCCATACAGTAAATTAAGTTTGTTTTTATTATGCATTAGAATTGTTGTGTATTATGACATTGTATTCTCATGACAATTAATATTTTTTCTCAGTTAATTAATATATGTCACTACAACTCATTTCATTCTCATTAATATCTATAATTTGTCTGGACGTTTTGCTTTGTACTTTACTTGAGGTGTTTTTGTTTTGATTTGATTATTATTACAGTAGCAATTTATGACAATAAAACATTAATTTAAAATAAGGTTACTAATTTATATACTATACTATTATATATGTTATTATATAAATCAGTACAAATTAAAGGAATTACAACAAACACTGCCATCACATTATATATAAGTGTTAAATATTTTTTATGTCACAATAATGCAAATAAGATTGTTTTGCATTTCATGTTAATGAGCTTAACTGCCATACCAAGTTATATATTCTTGATGCAAAACAAAATGAATCATTAATAAAGTCTTAATATAATTTCTTGTTTCAATCTTTTATTACGGTTTCTAAATCTATTCTAAATAAAATTTTAATCTAATAAAGTAATTTCATTATTATTACAGTCATGAATGTATCTGCTGAAAGTGGTGCTAAAGCAATATGATATAGATTTTGATGAAGTGTGTGTGTGTGTGTGTGTGTGTGTGTGTGTGTGTGTGTGTGTGTGTGTGTGTGTGTGTGTGTGTGTGTGTGTGTGTGTGCTATGGAGGGGTCTGACATTGAGTCACCGTCAAGCCCTACAGTGGGGGGTGGAGGGGGGTGAGGTGTTCCGGTGTCCTAGCAGGGCCACACACGCACACACACACACACACACACACACACACACACACACACACACTCTCTCTCTCTCTCTCTCTCTCTCTCTCTCTCTCTCTCTCTCTCGGTGTCTGTCCAGCTAAATGTCTTTGAAGTATGTGCCATTTCACATCCAAAGTAAGTATATTTTTACTAGGAAGACATTAAAACACATTTAAATTCCTGAATTCTGTTTGAAACTGAATATTCAATATGAAATAATGTAGGACAGGACAGTCCTTTCATTTTTTGCATCATAAATATTATGCTATGATATCATTGGTGAATATTATTGTCCCTTTCACACACACACACACACACACACACACACACACAAACTAACACCTTGGTGAGCATCATGCTGTGTTAGAGGTGTAAAGAGTAAAAAATGGTCTTATATAGTTGTCGTCTCTATATAAACTGTGCATATAAATGCATGTTCACAGTGAATGCAGCGAATATCAAAATGCAGGAGCAGTTAGAAGGACAAGACAGACTGAGCGTTTGAGATGTGGAGGGAGACTGTGTGTTTCATTAAATGGTCAATATATCTTGCGTTTTCTGGATCATTTAAGCCACATTACAGTGCAGTGAAACACTTTTAATTTCTAAAGTGCCTTTCAATGGCTTTACCTTCAGGCTGGAGGAGAAAACAGCAGCTGGAGCCAGAGAAGCGCACCGGCCGTGCACACACATATGCACAACACACACACACACGTGTGGACACAAACCCATTATAGATTCTACACAAAGAATTATCCTAGAAAATCTCTTGATTGTTCAAAAACTAGCTTTTTACATTTTATGGAACAAATGTTAGGGGCATTATTATATTAGTGTATTATATGAGTGATCACTTAACTGTACAAAGCCAACATGTTTCTAGATTTGGTTCGCATCGCTCCATCAGTGTAATTATGTGCGATTTTTATCATAGGACAGTCAAAGTGATTAATCTGAAGTCGGATTGTTTAGATTTGTGGTATCCTTCAAGCACTTACAGTGCAGGACGGGTTGCACACCTATGTGTATTACTTTTATGCACTAACCCTTGTTATATAATAATAATGATTATGCTTGTTGTATAATAAAATGGTATAAAACATCCCTAAACAAGGCCTTTTTGTATGATGGACATAGATTGATTTGTCTGGCGGTTTGAATGTAGTGTATATCCAGTGCTGGGATGCCAAGGTACAGCCGGAGGTTCAGGGTTGGGTTTGACGTGCATGTATTGAAGCTGAGCTGCAGCATGATCTAGAATAAAAATGTTTGAGAAATCATGAAATGACAAGTGAGGGTTACAGCAATGGGACAGATGGGTAATACATAAAAAATGAAGCTGGGGCATTTAGTTCAGGATATGAGCGCTGCTGGAAATTCAATACATCAGTGTTTCACCCGACAGAATAAAAGACACAGAGCCCATAAGCCCTTTAATATCTCAGATGTTTCTCGTATGCAAAAATTATCGTAAATGGATCTGAAGCCTCCTGCTTCTCAGATGTTCCTCCTGAAAAAAGACCAAAGTAATCACGAGAGTCTTAGATGAGATCTCTGTAATTCTACATCGATTTCTGAAAGCAGTACGTGATTTGAGCTGCTATCCATATTCATATTCAGTTGTGTATTAAGTAGACACATCTGAGACAGAGTTTAAACTGAAGTCTCTTTATCTTTGAAAGGGCAACACGATATTTATTTATTTATTTTTTGACTTTTATCATTATTTTATTCTAAATATCAACCTTTTAGAACTAACTATATTATATTCAATCACTTATGTTGCATTATGACTATACATTTGACTTATTTAAGGTTAGGCATAGGGTATGATTATTAAATTACTTATGAGATTAATAAGGTATTTTCTTACTACCAAAGCAATTCAAGCTTGAAGCACCACCTTCACGTTCACAGTTATGCAGCACCAAAATGTGGTACTCATAGCGTAAGATGCTGAAAAACAATGAGAGATACGGCCAAACAGACAAACTCATTGGTCTGCACTGCAGCAATAATTAAAAATATCCATAGGTCGACCTCTGACAGGTCAGATATTGTGGTGGACCGTGAGCCAGTGATAGATTTAAATTCAATTAGGAAATTAGGAAATAAAGCACACAATATATGGATGCTTACAGCCACTTTGTCTCTAGTTAATGATGTATCTGGCTGCTACAATAATGTAATGCATAAAAATCATTATATTTCACCTTATTTGATCGAAATTGGTAATCAGTTGACCCTGTATTTTATTTAATACATTTGTATAATTTTTATGCATAATCGCATAATAGGATATATTCAACAAAAGCAACTGATTGTCAGCATCAAATGAAAGCAAACCAGATTAAGTTTCCTAATGCTTTGTTCAGATCCTTTCTTCTCAAAACACCAATTTGAGATGCAACGTATTGGGCAAAGAATAGAGAAAAGCAAAATCATCCATCATGATGCATAAAAACAGCCTGCAGCGCAGAAACTGCAGCCACGCAGAGGGAAATATTTGCACGGGCCCGCTGGGCCTCCTCGTATGTAAAAAGAAAAAAACATAAATGTTTCAAAAATGTTCTCTTTTTATTAGATGAATTGCACCATTAAATAACATTATACAATGTGAAAATGCACCATTAATTTCCCCCAAAACAGACATAAATATGAGGCGGCGGCTGGTATCTCTTGTCTCAATCTTCGGTGAGTCCCACAGGGCCATATTTCAGAGTCATTATGCAAATAGACACATTTGAGGGGAGGGAGATCTATAAAGGCGTGTTTGGGGCTCATCACTTTGAAATGTGAAAATAAATGACTTTCTAATTGTTTGGCCTGAAACAGAGAAACGGACTAATCGAGCAAGCAGCCCAGCGGTGGCGATCACTAAATATTCACGGGCCTGGACATTAGAGGGGAAAATAATATACAGTCAGGGTGCTTATATAATCAATCACAGGCTATCGAACCAGGAAGAGAGATTTAAGAGAGCGGGAAGTGTGCGTACGTTACTAAAACGTAATTTCATGATGCTTATTTAATGTCAAGGAATTCAATGACTACAAATACAGTTTTAAATACAATTTGTTCAATATGTAAATAAGCAGAGCTGATACAAATTGTAGTCTGTTGATGTTTCTGTAGTTAGTTTACATTTAAAGTAATGTATTTTAACTACTTTTAGATACTTTTTTAATCAAACTTTTTTTAAACTTGTCATTAAATGTACCATATGACTCAAAGAGATAATATACTCCATTTATTGATATATATATCATAATATATTGTGCTGTCAAATGATTAATCATAATAACTGTGCATATTTATTATGTATATATACATACACATACATACAGTAAATATTTTGAAAATGTTTACATGTATTTATTTGTATTCTTAAATTGTATATTATATATAAATATATTTAACATAAACATAATATATACATGCATGTGTGTGCATTTGTATATGCATAATAAATATACACAGTATACACACTTATATTACAATATGTAAACAAAAACGTTTATTTAGGATGTGATTAATTGTCTGGCAGCACTAAATACATTAAACATTACAGTAGTGAGTTAATAGAGAGTCGATAAAAGCTAATAATTTAATTATCACCAGTGTTTAGTACCTTGCATAATAATTAGTTTCATGCATGGTCTAATTGCTTTAGAGGTGTTAATTTCCCTCAAATTCAGAAGCACGGTTTACTCATTTATTTACAACTTTACATTGGTGGGTATAGTCACAGCTAAACGGCATGACATATAGTATGATTTAAGAAATCATAAGAGGAAGAATCAATAAATTAGGAACAATGTACTGCCTTTGCATGAATCATGCATTTCATAAAAGAGTAATCTGATTATGAGCACTTTAAATTACAAGCATTACATTTTTTGATTCAGATTACATGTAATCAGGAGACAACACTTTAAATAAGCAATCATCATTGATGGTTCAGATCATCCCACGACTTGGCTAACAACAAAAATCGTCTCATTCACTCCACCAATCTCCTGACCCAAGGCGACCCCTCACCTTTCAAAAATACACACGCCCGCACATGACGAATGAACTCTAAAGGTTTACCAATTCGTCAATGCAGATCTGTTTGGGAATGTCATTTCTTTTTCACTGGCGGCACAGGAATAGCTAATTAATCCATGTTCTACGCCGCGGCATGTCGTGTTTGTTGTTTATTTTTAATACTGAACGGAGAAATGCAGAAGCCGGATCTTTTTTTCTCCTTCACTCCACAGCAACTGCAGGGAAGGTGATTAATTTTAATACAGCGGGAGGAGATTTTGACCCTAAGCAAGAAAGTCTTGTTGAGGTTCTGATTTATTTTTGGAAGGTGACAATGGCATTAATTATGCCACCGCAGGTGTAGGCCCTAATATTTCTTCTCCACCCCAGCCTCCGCTAGCCTCGCGTTCAAGACGTGACAACAGCAGTGGGACGGTAACATGTTGTGGCTATGGTAAGTCAGACACACTGCAGATTTCTGGGTGGCTGTAGGGCTTTCTGTCTTCTCACAGCAGAAGATTATACTTCAACTACTAAACGAACAGCAGGTGATTTCAGTAGCTGAAGTATAATCTTTAGCTGTTTAACAACAAAAGTATAATGACACATTGGGTCTCTGTGGAGTGACTCTTATTAATAAGCAAAGCTATTTTTGGACAATTTCATCTAAATAAACAGCAAGGAACCGATTCGTTATAACCAACCTGGTTAGCATGACCCAGTTAGCCACTGCTGGTACATGCCATAACTCACTATTTCTGGCCGCATAAAGCATCATTCTCCTCTGACAGCCATTCGATTGTAGGTGTTACCGATGCCTTTCTTTAGAAGGGTGAAGCTGACTGATATTTCTCTTTGACGTCACAGTTTGTGTTTTTCCAGCGGGTCCTGCGTGAGCTGAGCATTGAGATGAATAATACTCTCTAAATTACTAAAAGTGCTTAGAGTTAAAAAATACACTTCTGGCTTACACTTTATTCACGTCAGACATTCTACTAACTACTAAAAAGTAATCACTACATGTTAATTAGCAGTCATTAGATTAGTATAGACTGTTAGGTTAGGGTTAGTATAAGTTGATATGTGACCCTGGAGCACAAAAACAGTCATAAGCAGCACAAGTATATTTGTAGCAATCGACAACAATACATTGTATGGGTCAAAATTATCATTTTTCCTTTAATGCCAAAACTCATTAGGATATTAAGTTTCATGTTCCATGAAGATATTTTGTAAATTTTCTACTGTAAATATACATTTTAAATATTTGATTAGTAATATGCATTGCTAAGAACTTCATTTGGACAATTTTGAAGGTGATTTTCTCAATATTCTTAACAAACCATACATCAATGGAAATCTTAATTATTCAGCTTTCAGATGTGTAATAAAAAAAACTGAGCCTTGAGACTGGTTTTGTAGTCCCTCCTATATGTAGTTGAATAGTTACTTATAGTTAGTAGGACCATTAAAATAAAGACATTACAAGTTTTTTCAATTGCTAGGACACATTTTTCAATACTTAGGTTTTTTGTTTTACTCTTCACACAGTCATCACAATATCAGTCTATGTGGACTAACTCTTTTGCACAAAATGCATTTAATGAAGGCATCATCTACATGAATTATTTTCTTACAAACAGCACCACAACTCAATGTACAGGCCAATTTGCATGTTTACATCCTCTTTCCAAAACCGTTAAACCTAAAACAATACAAAAATGAATAAGACAGCAATCTGCTATTTCTACATTAGCACGGTTACCTTGTTAAAATATATTCTGAATCCATAACATGAAATACTATCCAAGCCATTAGATTTAGCTGAACGTCTACACAGGTCTAAGTCTTTCAATTACACTACCATCTCCACAAAAGGAGACAAATTAGGAATAATCTTGTGCTGTAATTTAAACGTGAATTATGTTACAGTGAATTATAAGCAGTAGAGAGACTAAATCTTTTTTTGTAACGAACTTTTACAAAAGAAAACATTGTTTTACATGTTGTTAGTGTATTTTGGTCATTATTTTATGAGTGACAAAGTGTTTTTGTTGAAAGCCTTTTATGAAGGATTTTGGTAGTTTTAGTGCATTTTGAATGTGAAAATAACTGTTGTGCCAAGATTAAAGTTAGTTAGGAGAAATGTTTGAAGGGTATTGGGGGTACTTAAGTATTGAGAAATGTGTCCTACTAATTGTAAAAGAAAAAAAAACAGACTGTCTACTAATACTCTAATGACTACTAGTTGACATGTGGTTGCAAAGTTAATTATTGTTAGTACAATGTCTAATGTGGACTATCAGAAGAAAGTGTTGCCTAATAATATTCAGTTCTTCAAACCCCCATTCATACTGATACAGGTTCACATCCAAATCGCTTGCTTGAGCTTTGTTTCTACTGTTAAGATTTTGATGTTTAGTAAAGGGTAGAAAGTACAACATTTTGTTTAAAATTGATTCCGAGAGCATCTTTGTAAGTGTGAAGTGCTTGAAACATATATCTGAGGGTAAGGAATTCATTCTTGTGTCTGACAGACAGGTAAACAAGATGAAAACCAAGAGTGTATATCAAGTACAGCCTTGACTGAGGCAACCAGATAACATTTATCCTGCTCTGAATGAGCTAACAGTGTATGACGTGAACATTTGAATCATAGAAAATCATCCACACTGTATACTGACAGTGCCATCTCTGTGAACTTCTGCCACAAGACCTAAGTCTACAAAACCACATATTTGATTCAAAAAGACTATTGTTAAAATGGTTGAGAAGTAGGTTATTTGGTGCTTTAGAGATTAATATAAATTGTAAGAGTGTTGGGATTAACGGTACAGCTAAATAAACATTCATTAAGAAATCCCACACTATATTGAAATACCCAACTTCCAGCGGATGATACTTGAGCGCAGACTCCAGTCTGAATGATTTCCATTGGCGATGTGAAGATGCACTGCCGTGTGTCTGACTTTGACAGCACTTACCAAGGGATTTAAGTGTGATGCCTCTTGTTCACAGGCACTGCTAATAAATTATCACCTCTGAGTTCTTGAATAAGCATTTGACAGTGACAGACGAGGAGGAAATAGGTCACACTTCCCCTCGGCTCTCTGAATGTAAACTCAAAGAGTGGAAACTATTTATTTTTTAAGTATTTCTGTTGATAGTCTTTAGTTGTGCTTCTCAGCAGCTGATGAACTCAAGTTGAACCATGAAGTCCACAAATAAAAAAACAGGGGCATACATTAGACCAAATGGCACAAAATGGATTTAGCCTGCTAAATGTTGAATAATTGTAAATGTGGCTGTACCTTAAGACAGGATCAATAGCAAAAATTATTTTTGTTATCTTGTGAAATGTATGTTGACAATCATTATGTTGATCAAAGAGACTTATTTCATCACTTTTTTATGCATCTTGCAAATGCTGCGAGGGCTGTTTAAACTTATGCACACAACTGTATGTTTAATCTAGGATGCTGCTGCATTTTCTGGATAAAAACAGCTCGTGACAGGTAAATCCAAATTGAATTAGCCCATAATCCAGCTGCAGGAGCTGTTAAGACGTCCCGTCTTCCTCCTCTGCCACTACACATGAATTTAAACATTCAGTCAACTGAATTAACCCTCTTTTCTTAAGATATGCACATGAAAGCTCCACTGCATCTTCTGCAGGTCTCAACACACAGCATGGCATGACAGCGAGTCTCATTATGGGGTGAATTAGTGCCCTGCGTAGCCCTGATTACCCCCCTGGTGAGCGGACACACAGAGCGGTGCAAGGCCCCTGCTGGCCCGTCCTGTTCCTCCTCTCCCGAGTGTTGTCTCTTCATTCCTCTGACAGCTCCCTCATTTCTCCATTACAAATTGCCGGCGGCTTCCCTCGGCATGCATCACGGCGTGAGGAGCCAGCCTCAATACCGCCGCTCGGGCCGGTTCATTTATTACCGAGTTTGTTTGCACTCTTATCTGCGGCCTTGCCTGGCCAGACCATCCATCACACACACATCTGCCTGCTGCCCGTCCCACCCCCAAAGCCCCAGCGCTGGCAATATCTCTGTCTCTCTCCCGCTCTGTCTTTCTCACTTACACAGCCATCTGTCTGCCCGCTCTACTCCTCCTCCTGAATCCTCATGTTTTTTTGTTTCCATTTCACCCTTTTTAGAGAACTGATGTGCTCATTTTTTTCATCATAAGCTGGGATCACAGGCACAGTGCTCTTCTTTGCACTTTTATTCATTTACACATGAAACTTTAACAAGTAATAAACATTCATCAGAAGTTCAAGTTTAGGGCCTTTGCAAATATCTCCTTGTAAATGACAGAAATTACAAATATGACTTTAATTCTTGTTGGATGTCATGCTGTTATCTCTTTCTGTGGCATACAAACGTAATGCATTGTCAAGCTTCCCTTTGTCATAGTGATCATATTTTTCAAGATTCAAAGAGAAAATCGTAATGGGCCAGACACACAAAACCACATCAGAGAACAAGTGGCGACAAAAGCCGACTGTGTCCGAGCCAAAAAATTGTGCTTGTACACACCACAATGAATATAGCCAGGGGTGGACTTAGTGATTTGGGGGCCCGAAGCAAATTCCAGGTATGGAGCCCCAACACAACAATTATGTGCTCTTTTATGCCTAACCCTTATTTTGCTCGCTCGCTCTCATAGTTTATAGGTTATTTATCCCTTCACAACCAGTAATTAGTCAACATGATGCTTTTCTAAAGCCATATGTGATCCTGGACCACAAAACCAGTCATAAGTAGCACGGGTATAGCTGTAGCAATAGCCAAAAATAAATGTTTAGGGTCAAAATGAATTACTTTTCTTTTATGCCAAAAATCATTAGGATATTATGTAAATATCATGTTCCATAAATATATTTTGTAAAATTCCTACCGTAAATATATCCAAACTTGATTTTTGATTAGTAATATGTATTGCAAACATGCATTTGGACGAATTTAAAGGCGATTTGTTTTTTGCACGCTCGGATTGCAGGTTATCAAATAGTTGTATTACAGCCAAATACTGTCCTATCATAACAAACATACATCAGTGGAAAGCTTACTTATCAGATGATGTATAATTCTCAATTTTAAAAAATGTACCCATATCACTGGTTTTGTGGTTCAGGGTCACATATTAGGCTACCTTAATTCGATTAATTTTTTCGGATCACAAAAGATGAAAAAACATGCTTGCTCTTGTCCAATAAAAAATTTGTGCATTTTTCAATCTTATTACAAACATGAAGTTATCCCATGCAACTCATTCCATATTCCAAGTGCACTGAAGTCATACGGTAGGGTTTGCAGAGAAACAAACCGAAAATGCACTCTATTATTAAGCGAAAATCTCCAGTAATTGCATTCATGCATTTATATGACTGCGCTGCAGTTCGCACCGGCGTGCCAAGGAAAAGCACACAAGAGAGTAATTTTGAAACATCAAGACAAATAAAATTATGACTTCAAACACAATACTTTCCTTACTGAAGTGAATATTTCTGTTCTGAGACAGTCAGACAGTATTATACAGCCTAGAATGTGCGCAAAGAGCGCTCCCTCATATAATCAAAAGCTGTCAATCATTTCAGTTCATTGCGATCTCACATTGTTCCATTATTAAGCTCTCTACACTGCACAATGAATCTCTTATTTACATTGTATCTACACTTTGTTATAATGCAGCATTCAATGAGAGAGATGAGTTTTCAGGTGTTGCTTGAAAATTGTCAGGGACTCAGCATTCCAGATGAGGGTGAGAAGTTCATTCCACCAGACAGGAACGGTGAATGAAAATGTTCTGGAGAGGGATTTTGAGCCTCTCTGTGATGGCACCACGAGGTGACGCTCACTCGCAGATCTCAGACTTCTTGAGGGGATGTAGATTGTTATAAGTGAGTGGAGGTAGGAGGGTGCTGAGCCTGTGGCTGTTCTATATACAAGCATCAGTGTCTTGAACTTGAGGCGAGCTGCAACCGGGAACCAGTGCAAGGAGATAAAGAGAGGTGTGACATGGGCTCTTTTGGGCTTGCTGAAGACCAGTCGTGCTGCTGCATTCTGAATCATCTGTAAAGGTTTGATTGTGTTTGATGGAAGTCCAGCTAGAAGAGCATTGCAGTAATCCAGTCTAGAAATGACAAAGTCCTGGACAAGAAGTTGTACTGCATGCTGTGTAAGGAAGGGCCTGATCTTTCTGATGTTCGGATCAGATGATCGGACCAGGCCTAGATTTTAGTTTGTGTTTTGTGTGCGGCAGTCATCCGTGAGGGGCTGCCGCTTTTATTTTGTGTTTGTTTATTTTATTATTAAAGTCTTGAACGTTCGCCGGTTCCCGCCTCCTTCTTCCTGATCTAAGAACTTCATTACAGTGATGTTCTTTCATCCACGCAGAGATGTCCGCCAGGCAGCCTGAGATCCGTGCAGCTACCTTTGGATTATTGGTCTAAATGAGAGATAGATCTGTGTGTCATCAGCATAGCAATGGTAGGAGAAACCATGTGCTTGTATGATGGGACCCAGTGATGTGGTGTATGTGGAGAAGAGGAGGGGTCCAAGAGTTGATCCCTGAGGAATGCCAGTGACCAGTTGATGTGCTGTGGATACCTCCCCTCCCCTCCCCAGGCCACCTTGAAAAACCTACAAGTGAGATAGGATTCAAAACAGCGAAGTGGAATCCCCTGAGATGCCCAGTGATGAGAGAGTGGTCAAGAGGATCTGTTGGTAAACAGTGTCAAAAGCAGCAAATAGATCCAACAGAATGAGAACTGATGATTTGGAATTAGCATTTGCAATCCGCAAGGCTTCAGTGACTGAGAGTAGCGCAGTCTCAGTTGAATGTCCACATCTGGAACATGATTGGTTAGCGTCCACTAGGTTATTCTGTGAAAGAAATGAGGACACCTGGTTGAAAACAACGTGTTTGAGTGTTTTTGCTATGAATGGAAGGACAGAAAACTAATTTAAACACTTTTGGTCATTGCGTTCAAGAAATTAACAGATATGTCTGTGATTGACTACATTGTTCAAAGCTGAAAATATGTTTCGGCAATATCAGATGGGGCCCCCTGATCCCTCGGGGCCCTAAGCGGCCGCTTATCTCGCTTATTGGTTAAGTCTGCCCCTGACTATAGCCAACAGCCAACTAACCTATACCTTCTGTTCCTGCATAAGTTGAAACAACTCTCCAAACCAGTTGGTGGCAGTAGTCTCTATGTGTCATGCAAAAAGGAAAACTGGAAGAGCTAAGTCTGTGGATGTACAAATGGTAAACAAAGCACCAATAGCTTACTGATTTCACACCAATCTCGCTCCCCACTAGGAAATGTGCATCTCCATAACTGCGGCCAATGCGATACACATCTCAATGCATAGCCAACAATGCAATACATTAAAGATACATATGAAGCAGCTACTGATAGAATGCGATACAATTCACTCCTATTACGATGCAGTGTGAACCGATTTCGACTCGATTCAATGCAATGTGATTAAATGCAATACAATGCAATGAAAAAATATGATGCTTTGCAGTTCACTATGGTACAGATAGTGCAGTTCACTTTTATTTCTTTGGTTCAGAAAGACAGCAAATCACAAATTAACTTAAGTGCCTTCTGACTTCAAACATCATGGTCTCCAAAGTGTTGTGATTCGTCATATTCACGTAGCAGCAGTGGTGATGAGAGAACGTGCTTGATAAACAGTTTAGAGAGGAGAAATTAATCTACATATTATTTAGTCACAAATTATTGGTCACTTTCTAAATAACAAAAGTATAGCACATCTACTAATAATTATATATAAGTAAATCAATTTCTAACAATGTAAATATGTTAGAAACTATGCTTCATGATACAAATGGCAACTTGTATCCAATGCACACTTTGTATTATTGTTTATTTATTGTAGAACAAAACCAACATGGCCTATGATACCTATATAGAAGCCAAGGTTTGCATTTAAAAAAATATATAGGGGTGATATACCACATCTACACACACCTGTAATTCAATGCAAAAAAAATGTAATCGATGCATCGTATCGTTGACTTTTATTGGTGAATCTATGAATCTTACTATCCCAACTCCCCACAGACAGACTCAAAACATAGCTTATTCTGAAATATATGTTTACCCCCTTGACTTCATTTTTTGATTGCTTTTGACACTTCCATTTTTTATTTTGTGCACTGGTTCTCTAAGCTGAACAGCCAATTGGAGTGATCTCTCTCACCGGTGGCTCTAACACCAGAAACCCCAAAAAAACCAATGACAGTGGTCCAAAAAAAACATTGGCTGATGGCTGACCATCGGCTTGTTGTTTTACAGCATTAAGAGTAAAACAGATGTAGCCCTGGAACTTGTCTTGTAAAGCCATACAGTAGGTGTGTGAGGAAAACATTGATAATCACTGATAATCCTTTACATTTCAAACAAACTCTATGTACTAAATCCAGTGTTCAGAATGAATGGCTTAAGAATTCCTGTTATAATCTGTGATTTATGTGTATGGATGTTCAAGTAATCAGGGCTAGATTATGAACCAGGCCAAGACTTATGTCTGCTACAGGTCAGCAGAATATTTGGCTGTGTGACCTGAGACTGAATCAACCTGAGTTATCGTGTATCTCATTTCCAAGACTGCACCCTCTGGAGGTCGTATTTGTTGGCCGTATATGTCACTGAGTATACATAAATGCCTCATTTCAGAAAAGTAACCATAACATTCCAAAAAAAGAAACTACAAGAATTCACACCTCACAGGGATTTTATCATTAATTTTATAATGGTTACTAATAGACAGTAGTCTTCCAGGAGCAGGTTTGGACACACCCCTAAACCATCATATGTTAGGCCAGTGTTTCCTATCCTGTTCCTGGAGGCACACAAGCAGTACACATTTTCAACTCTTCCTACTCAAACACACCTGATTAAACTCATCAGCTTGTTAGCAGACACTCCTAGATGAGAAAAGGTGGTATCAGAAAAGGGAGACATCCAAAATATGTACAGTTTGATGAAAAGTCATGTGTCTTTGTTTAGGCAAATTCCTGTTTTTAACATAGGATTGGGCACTTCTCAATCCTGTCCTGGAGCAGTGCTTCTCAGACCTGTCCTGGGGCCCTCCACCAAGACATATTTTAGATATTTCCCTCATCTGAAGAAGGACAAACACTACAAAATAATCTGACCGATTTGTGGCAGAATGCTCCCCTTCTGACAATCCTAGGTAAGGACTTATCTAGCTGGTTATACAGATTATCTTATCAGATTTCCCTGTGGTGTGTGTTAAAACCGATTTAATCTGCCAGGAAGAACGATGGGGCCGCACCGATCTCAAATGTTAAATATCCAACATGTTGAATATTTATGATCAGAAATCCTGTTGTGTGGGGGGAACCCCGAGGACAAACGCATACACACTCTGTAAATCAGGGATAGGGGTGTCCAGTTCTGCTCCTGGAGGATCACTGTCTTATAGATTTAGCTCCAACCCCAATTAAGCACTCCTGAACCAACTAATCAAGGTCTCGCTAGGCATATTAGAAACTTCCAAGAAGGTGTGTTGAGGCAAGTTGGAGCTAAACTCTACAGGACAGTAGCCCTCCAGGAATTAATTTAGACACCCTTGCTGAAGATTGTCATGTGGAATGAAACCATTTCCAATCAGAAAGCAAGTTTATGGAAGACTGGAGCATTACTCACCTCAAGCTTTCACTGTAACATGTAAAGTCCATAACTGTAACATGTAAAGTCTCAAGGACATGTTTGAGAAGCGCCAGGTTCAGGGGTCTCACAGTTGAGGTGCTCCAAAGATGTGCACCTAGAGGCCTCACATGACTATGACTTGTAAGTACTGCTTGTAAAAATCTTCAATATGGTGTACTGGTGGCAAATCCCTGCGTGGAAGGACTATGTCCCTGACTGATTTAAGATGTTCATATTACGTGGGATAAAATCAGTTTCTAAGCTGATGTTTTACCCTCAAAATTGTGGTGGGACAAAACTGATGGGGCATCTGATTTGCTCAGCACAGTGTGGTTTATGGGTTTCCAGATGCACCTCCTGATTCTCTTTCTCTGAAGCTCCGCTCAGAGCCGTTGAGGCCAGTTGCCAACTGATGAAGGATCTTCCTTCCAATTCACTTGTTATTGTGCTGTCCAGGTGACAAGTATACCTATAGAGTGAGTATTTATTTCAGGAATGTTTTCTTTCATTTTTCTGTCATGATGAATGTTTCTTTTATAAATCCATCGGTGAGGCTTTTAAACCATAAACAATATATCTTGGGGCCAAAGATTCCTTGTGCAGCACTCTTGAGGAACCTTGAGATTTCCTGGCCGTGATTTAATGGCTCATAACTCTTGAAAGGCAATACTTCTTCCTCTTCTTTCGCCTTCTCCTCTTTCAGCCACTACGCTTCCTTTAGCCCACTGGACGGCCCGACGAACCGAGGACAGCGGACTAAAATATTACCCACAATTCCTTGTTTCACAGCAGACCACACACAGGCTATGGCTGATCTCATCAATGGTGTCATATATATTTCATTTGAACACATCATAGACTAAAGTGTTACCAAATATAAGCAGCCTTTTCACACATTTAAAATGCTTTTATGTTTATCCGTTTACTTTTAAACTTTCCTAAAACCGAACTTTAACCATCAGAGTGTAATCAAAGCAAGGTAAAATAGCTACAAAGACACATATCTGCGCTAACACACACTCAATACACCCCAACACAAACACACACAAACAAAAACAAGCCCATTTTAGGCCAGTTCAGATTGACAACAAATACACTGTGGTTAGTGACATGTAAAAATCATTAGGCTGATATCACTAATTGTGTTTTCCTTTCTCTTTGCGCATAATCCTAAGCTTCTCCCAGAAGACTTCATTAATAATGCATGGATTAATTAAAGCTTTCATAGGATTTCTGCACAGTGAACCAGCAAGATAAAAAGCATCCTATTTCTCATTGCTGGCCAATGTCTAGACCTCTTTTTTCTGTTCACACTCCCTTAATTGTATGGTTTCCATGTTTTGTCGATAGCAGGATTAATTTCACAATAGATCAAGCTTATTGATCCTCACCGTCAATGTTATTACATTTTTGTAAGGTGCTAATTACCTCCAACAGTTAAACGCAAATTGCTTTTTAACTTGTCTGGGTGTTCTCCAATGAAAACTGCCTCGAGAGGAAACATGAACACTAAATCATTACTTAGAGGACAGAATATTAACGATCTTGTATTAAAGACACCAGGAAATCCCAACTTTGTGCATGTCTGTTAAGACAACGAGCCGTTTTTGTTCTTCCCATCGGCTCTCGTAAGGCTCACAGTTTGCAGGTGAATCTGCATCGGGACCGTCGGCGAGAGCAGGAACTCTGATTGGATGTTCAGTTTAGCATAGAAGTCAGTGTACAAGAATTAGAGCAAAGGTGATAAAAGAGAGCAAGTCAAGAAGGCACATAAGGCTGATCTAATGTTACGCTATCTTACCCGAGCATTCCAATGCACAAATATTTTCATTACAGCATGAGCCACTTAAAATTAGCTATCAAGAACTTAGTTATCAATATAAAACAATAAATATAAAACAATAAATTATTATTTATTGAGTCCACAGTATACTGTATTGCACATTTTATTTTATTGCACATTTTATTTTTACCTATATTTATATATATTCTCTTGTGTTGTGTTACATATTGTGCACTATCCATTGAGCGGACCTGACCTGATTTACATTTTACTACTGATTATATCCTGTATAATTGAGTATGTGACGAATAAAAAAAAACTTGAACCTTGAAAACATATTTAAAATAGTAAGCAACCCTTACCAAAAAGTAGTATACTTCAAGTGTATTTTATTATGTATACTTAAGTAATGTTCAAGAATATTTTAAGTATAATTTATGTAGTAAGTAAACGTCTCGGTTACGTATGTAACCCTCGTTCCCTGAAGGAGGGAACAGAGACGTCACGTCGGAGGACCGTCGAATTGGGATCTCGCTTAGAGAGACCTATCCACTTCGAGTGTAAACTAAATGAGCCAATGCACATTGGCATGCAATTATTGCATCCAGCTGCCGCTGATCACAGCGTGAGTATAAGTAGGCAGCAGGTGCAGCGCATATTCAGGTTTTCGCTGAGGAGCCTGAGCCGGGGCCCGGCCGCTCAGCGGTGGTACAGGAGCCGTGGCGACGGAGGACCGACAAATTGGGATCCCTACCAAAAGGCCACGGATACTGCCCCTTCCAGTGTCCCGTGGAGGCCTCCTGTGCCGTTATTTTTTGCCGCAGGTTAAGGCCCCCATAGGAAGATCCGTTACTGTTGTTATGGCACTACCCACTCAGTAGGACTGGATAACACTGGGAAAACGTACCCGTTCAGCTCAGAACAGGAACGCCCTTACCTTCCCGAGGGAGGTTCAGAAGCAGTTACACATATGGACAATAGTCAGATGCATATGGAAGATTGGAGGTGATTGTAACCTCTTGGAAGTAGCAGGAAGTCTGCCGGGAAACACGGGCTCTAAGGCTAAACCGTGGAAATACACATATGGGATCCGAACGGTCTCTACATATGGAACCCAGCCCTCTACCGGTTCTCAGGGATTCATCGAGTGAGGGCCTGGCGCCGGACGCTCCGCCACGTCCAGCCGCCGAGGGGATGGAGGAGCTCGACAGGGTCTACAGTTGGACTCTCTGGAGCAGTTTTTAGCAAGACGACCCGAAACCGAGGCCCCTCAGTACTTCTACCCATTTGAGGTGAGAACACAGGAGGAAACCGGTTCCACACGAAGGCTATAGAATCTAGCGAATGTGTTAGGGGTCGCCCAGCCCGCAGCCCTACAAATATCTGTCAGCGAGGCACCACGAGCGGGCGCCCAGGAGGACGCTACACTTCTTGTAGAGTGAGCTCTCAACCTGAACGGGCAAGGCACACCCTATGCCTGATAAGCCAGGGTGATGGCATCCACTATCCAGTGGGCCATCCTCTGCTTGGAGACGGCATTCCCTTTCTGCCGGCCTCCGTGACAGACAAAGAGCTGGTCTGAGGTCCTGAAGCTTTGCGTCCTGTCAACGTAGTGTCTCAATGCTCGGACGGGACAAAGCAAAGCCAGGGCTGGGTCTGCCTCCTCTGGGGACAACACTTGCAGGCTCACCACCTGGTCTCTGAATGGAGTAGTGGGAACCTTGGGCACATAGCCGGGCCGGGGCCTCAGGATTATCTGGGAATCCGCCGGTCCAAACTGTAGGCACGAATCGTCGACCGAAAATGCGTGTAGGTCCCCAACCCTCTTAATGGAGGCCAGTGCAAGCAGGAGCAGAGTTTTCATTGAGAGAAACTTGGGCTCGACTGTCTGCAAGGGCTCAAACGGGCCCTGTTGCAGTGCTCTAAGCACTAAGGACAGGTCCCAAGAGGGTATAGAGGGGGGGCGTGGAGGATTCAGCCTTCTTGCCTCCCTAAGGAACCTGACGACCCAGTCATGCTTCCCCACCGACTTCCCTTCCACAGGGTCGTGGTTGGCAGCAATCGCGGCCACGTAGACCTTGAGGGTGGAGGGAGACAGCCTTCGCTCCAACCCTTGCTGCAAGAAGGACAGCACGACTCTGATCGGGCATCTCCGGGGGTCTTCTCTGTGAGAAGAACACCATTCGATGAACAGGTTCCACTTCAAGGCGTAAGCGTGTCTCGTAGACGGTGTTCTCGCCGAAATGATTGGTGTCGACTACCTCTTGGGGTAGGTCACCTAGAAGCTCCGCGTCCCGTCCAGGGACCAGACATGAAGTTTCCAGAGGTCTGGACGCGGGTGCCATAAGGTGCCCCGTCTCTGAGTCAGTAGATCCTTCCTCAGAGGAATCTGCCAGGGAGGGGCTGTCACGAGGAGCATCAGCTCTGGGAACCAAGTCCAGGTGGGCCAGTATGGCGCCACGAGCAGGATCTGCTCCTCTTCCTCCCTGACCTTGCACAGTGTCTGTGCGAGAAGGCTCACTGGGGGAAATGCATACTTGCGAAGGCCCCGCGGCCAGCTGTGTGCCAGTGCGTACGTGCGGAGTGTTCCTTCGGTCAGGGAGTAAAACAACTGGCAATGCGACGTCTCTAGGGACGCGAACAGGTCTGCCTGTGCGAGTCCAAAACGTCGCCAAATCAGCTGGACCGTCTGGGGATGGAGTCTCCACTATCCGGGGAGCGCAGCTCGTGACAGCTCGTCGGCTGTCCGGTTGAGCAAGCCCGGGATATGAATGGCGCGAAGCGACCTCAGATGCTTCCGACTCCAGAGGAAGAGGTGACGGGCGAGTTGTGACATGCGACGGGAGCGTGGACCACCTTGTCGGTTGATCTACGCAACGGTCGCAGTGCTGTCCGTACAGACCAGTACATGCTCGCCTCGTAAGCGTCTCTTGAGACGGTTCAAGGTCAGGTGTACTGCCAGCAACTCTAGGCAGTTGATGTGCCAGTGCAGTTGGGGACCCGTCCAAACCCCCGAAACTGCATGCCAGTTGAACGTGGCCCCCCAGCCCTTGGCGGAGGCATCTGTGTAAGCCACAGTGTGCCTGGAGACCTGTTCCAGGGGCACTCCTGCCCGAAGGAATGAAAGGTCTGACCACGGGGTGAAGGTTTGGCGGCAGGCTGGGGTGACTTGGACCCGCAGCGTGCCACTCTGCCACGCCCACCTCGGGACTCGGCCATGGAGCCAGTGTTGAAGCGGTCTCATATGGAGCAGCCCCAGCGGCGTGACCACCGCCGCAGCCACCATATGCCCCAGGAGCCTCTGAAACTGTTTCAGTGGTGCCGCCGTCCTGTTCTTGAATGTATTCAAGCAGTTCAACACCGACTGAGCGCGTTCCTGCGTGAGGCGCGCTGTCTGACTGACCGAGTCCAACTCCATACCGAGAAAAGAGATCCTCTGCACCCGGTAGAGTTTGCTCTTTTCCCAGTTGACCTGAAGGCCCAACTGGCTGAGGTGCGAGAGCACCAAGTCCCTGTGTTCGCATAACTGGTCCCGCGACTGAGCTAGTATAAGCCAGTCGTCGAGGTAGTTGAGAATGCGCATGCCCTATTCTCTCAGGGGAACAAGGGCTGCCTCCGCTACTTTCGTGAAGACACGGGGCGACAGGGACAGCCCTAAGGGCAGGACTTTGTACTGATATGCCCGTCCTTTGAACGCAAACCGCAGCAATAGCCTGTGGCGCGGAAGGATCGACTCGTGGAAGTACGCGTCCTTCAGATCGATCGCTGCAAACCAATCTTGGGGACGGACGCACCCAAAGATGCCTTTCGGTGTGAGCATTTTGAACGGGAGCCTGTGAAGGTCCCGGTTCAAGACGCACAGATCCAAGATTGGTCTTAACCCACCGCCTTTCTTGGGTACAATGAAGTAAGGGCTGTAAAACCCTGACCTCATATCGGCAGGAGGGACCGGCTCTATCGCGTCCTTCGCCAGTAGGACTGCGATCTCTGCTCGCAAGATGGGGGCATCCGCTGCCTTTACTGAGGTAGTGGACGCCGCGATACTTAGGAGGTCGCCGGATGAACTGAATCGCATAGCCGAGTCTGATGGTATGGAGGAGCCAACGAGACGGGTTGGGAAGCGCTAGCCAGGCCCCCAAGAACCGTACTAGTGTAGTACTACTAACCGACAAACCCGCGGTGGGGCAGCAAGGGGGAACACAGGGACCCGACTCGGGCGTCTCGTTGCCGGTCCGAAGCAGGGTCGGCGTGTGTGACGCACTTACCTGCGTTCCGGCAGAGGGTGCGTGAGTAGTGCGATGGACCGCCCTCTCGAACCACCCACAGCTGCTCACTGACGAGAGAGGAGGGTGAGTGTGACTCAAGATTGACTCGTTCACTACCCCCCGTCCCCTGTGGGGACCCAGAGATAGAGGAAACTGCTCTTTTGTCGAGGTTTTTGGTACCACTGACCGTGAGGCCAGTGGCGGAAAAAAAAGAAACAAAGGATTCTCCGCCTGGCCCTCCTCCGGGGGAGGGAGTGGTGCGTTCACCATCTCCCGAAGAGCAATCATCCCCATCCCTGGGTCGTCCGTCTCAGGGCCGCTTGCTCCTATGCTTGCCGCCTGGTTTGGCGGGGGCCTGGACGGGCGGGGCGGCTGCCTCGGCAGGGCAGCTCGGCGACGAGTAGACCGAGGCACTGCCGCCGGCGGCTGGGTGGAGGCAGCAGCTGCGCGCCGGGGCAGGATGTGCCTGATTGCCTCAGTCTGCTTCTGTGCAGCGGAGAACTGCTGGGCGAAATTCTCCACCGCGTCGCCGAAGAGGCCGGTCTGGGACACGGGGGCATTCAGGAACCGTGCCTTGTCTGCCTCCTTCATGTCGGCCAGACACAGCCAGAGGTGGCGTTCCTGGACCACCATGGTGGACATCGCACGGCCCAGAGACCGCGCCATAACCTTCGTCGCTCGTAGTGCGAGGTCCGTGGCGGTACGAAGCTCACTGAGAACTTCTGGGTCATGACCAACCTCGTGCAGGTCCCTCAGTGCCTTGGCCTGGTGAACCTGCAACAACGCCATAGCATGTAGGGCTGAAGCAGCTTCTCCGCAGGCCGTATAAGCACTGCCGGTCAGGGCCGACGAGTGCCTACAGGTCCGGGAGGGGAGCAACGGATTACCGCGCCAGGTGGAAGCGGTCCTTGGACACAATTGCATCGCAACCGATCGCTCCACCGGCGGGACCTCCGTATACCCTCGCGCCGCTCCGCCATCAAGGGTGGCGAGGGAGGATGAGCCCCTGGAGCGGTTTCTGGCAGTGAAAGGTGCCGTCCACGTTCCAGTGAGCTCATCATGCACTTCCGGGAAGAAAGGCACCGGGGTGGGGCCCTGAAAACAAGCGCGGGCCACCCCGAGAAACCAATCATCCAGCCTTGAGGGTTCGGGACACGGTGGAGGCCTCCACTTGAGCCCAACACTCTCAGCAGCCCGGGCAAGCATAGCCACCATTTCTGGATCCGAATCCGGCACCGCTGACCGCCCAGAGGGTGGCAACGGCACTGAACCATCATTCTTTATGGAGGGGAATTGCTCACTGTCACCGTAAGACCAGCCCGGCTACTACGAAGTAGCGCACCCCTGGCAGCCACCAGGGGGAACCCTAGATCTCGGCAGAGGCACAGGTACCCCGCCCCTTTGCAGGAAGCGGAGCCTGGTCCGCAGCCCCGCGACGGTCATCCCCCCGCAATGGGGGCATGACTCGTCCACAAAAGCCGCCTCAGCGTGCTCAATGCCCAGACACGAGAGGCAGCTATCGTGACCATCACCCGGCGCCAGGTAACGACCGCATCCAGAAACGCACGGGCGGAATGGCATCTTTAAAAAGACGCGTCTTAAGAAAGACGTTCCACCCGTGAAGCTCTTTTAGAGAAGGTTTTGCTCTTTTAGCGTGCGTGCAGGGGAGATGGCCACTGCAACACAACAGGGGGTAGTGCAGCCTGATGTGTGCAACCCACTCAACAAAGGGAGACCATCACCGCTGAATCGCCGTACACCAACACCAGAGACTTGAAGGCACTGCTTTAGGATAGGTCTGGAGCAGAACGATAAGCACCGCTCGGCTCCGAAGCGAAAAGCTGAATATGCACTGCACCTGCTGCCTACTTATACTCACGCTGTGATCAGCAGCAGCTGGATGCAATAATCGCATGCCAATGTGCATTGGCTCGTTTAGTTTACACTCGAAGTGGATAGAACTCTCTAAGTGAGATCCCAATTCGTCGGTCCTCCGACGTGACGTCGAGAGTGACCGACTGATAGGGAACAAATATCAGTGTAGTAGTAGTATACGTGTTTAAGTGTACTATTACAATACTCCTTGGGACTAAATTGGCCCACTCTAGTATATGAAAGGATACTTTTAAGTATAACAGTAGTAAACTTTGAATACACAACTAGTTTACATCAATGTTTTTAGCTTGGACTGCAACTATACTAAAAGTGAACTTATAGGTGTACTGATAGTTTACTAATTAAATGCGTCTAGTAGCATTTACTTAGAAGTATAGTCTAAGTAAACTACTTGTTTAGTAGTTTTATACTGCAAGTATACTCGTAAGTTTTCTTTAAGTGAACTTTACATCATACTTTAAGTATACTACGATGTCCCTATTTAGGTATTCATTTTGTATATATTTTGTTATATGAATATCTGAACATACAAAACATTCAAAGAAAGAACAGAGTATCTGCTTGTAAACAAAAACATGTTATTCTTGCTTCATGCTTTTTTTAAAACACTTGAATGTGGGTAAGTCTCATAAATAAAACAAACAAAGAAATAACATTTTGAACAAAAAGCTGAAAAAGACTATGAATTGGATTCAGAATGATAATTACAATGTCGATCAGCACCCCAAAGCTTGACGGTCATTATTACCTCTTCGTTGGTCGACATTTTATTCCATAACATTACACAGTTTTGATGCTATTTTATGTCAGATGATCATGTTAGATTACATGTGGATGTATCTGTTTCTTTTTCTTCACTTGTGTTTTTTGGAAATTCTGTACAGAAGATGTATACTACCAAATAACATTTAAAACACGGATTCTAGGAGCACAAGTATAGCTCAAATATATGTAGACTTTTTCTAAGCATAAGTCAATTATACTTAAATATCATTTTAAGTATATTTCTGAGAAGTACATAAAGCCCATTTTTGAGAAGTACATAAAAAGTAAACCAAATGTATACTTTCATATTTTTAGTTTAAAAGAAGTATACTAATAGCACACTTGAATAAATATATTTTTCGTAAGGGAAGTGCTACTAATAGCTTCTGATATAATTCCTCTCACAGCAGAACACACCGCTGCTGAACAAACACAATAAAAACCATTACAGAATTTGTAATGGTTTTACTGGTTATAATGGGAATAGTATTGGTTTTAATGGAAACTATAATTGTCCTTGTGGGTCTCTACTGATAATTGGTCGTTTTCTATTGGTGACTTATTAAAACTACCAAATCGTAATGTCCCAATACGAAACACTACAGGAAACCATTTTTTTATTGTTTTAATGGTTAAAAGTTGATGGTTTGTAATGTTTGTGATGGTATTTGTAGTGGAAACCATTTTTAGCAGGGACGTGTTTAGTTTGCATTTGGCTGTAGTCTGAGCGGTTTGTTCATGCACAGTTTTTGTTCCAGACGTAGCCGACGTGAGAATACAACACCATCGACTTTTGTCGCCACTAGTTCTTTTAAGTCAGCTTAGTGTGTTCCAGGTTTTAGCAGCTAGCTAGTGTACTCCTAAATGTTCACAACTGAAACTTAGCACCAAGGTTTCCAACCAGATGTCCACAGAGCTCCTGGAGACAGGGCCGTCGCTAGTGGGGTGAAAGGTGGTGACGATTATAGGAGCCCATGCCTGAGGGGGAGCCCCGGCGATCTCAACCAAATGAGGTAAGCCTAAAAAGACGCTCGGGACATTTGACGGGCCACTGCTCCACGTCGTCACGAAAGCTTATCATTTGCATGTGTTTTTCAGCCTTGCCAATTTAAACATTCAAAAGAGTTTAAAGCATTCAAATATAAGATGCGGAAAAGCTCAAATGATTACTCGTGCGCCGTGTTCGGTGCGCACGCAGAGAGCCGTGTCTCACAGAGAGCAAGCCTAAACCGAGCTCTCCTTCGCCTCCTGCTGCAACCTGAACGAACAAATAAAAATCACAGTTTAAACATGCAAACAGAAAAAAAGATGTGAATGAGCCCAATTATGTCAAAATACCCGTCTTGGAGATTATCCTGGAAAAAACTGTCGGTTATGTCTTAAGTGAATGTAATCAGTTGAGAAAGAAATCGGATGTGCATCATTATATTGGATGCATTGTCTCTTAAAGTGTCTAATTTACTAGAGTTGTCAGTGTCCTTAATGTTAATCCAAGAAAATGAAAGAAAGAAGCACTGATCTTGACTGAATTACTTATTATTAAAATTATTCAGACACCAAATCAAATTTGTGATATATGTTCTTTACTACTGGGTGCAGGACACTATAGTTAATTTATTATGTAAACTGTGACATATTTTACCCAAAAATTCTTCATACAGTGGACTTCCAGTAAAATTGATTTTAAAAAATTAGGACCAAAAATTATTCAGATACATTGAACTTACCATGTTTTGCTTACTTGTTTTTCTTTAATTGCTAATGTGACCTTTTACACCACAAACTGAACAAAATGAAGCATCGCTTGGTGATTGGTCAAAGTATTGATAGTTGTGTAAATATTCTCATACTAAGAGTTGTCTGAATTTTTGGTTGATTGTAATCCATTAAATACCTTTCTATCAAAGTTATCTGACATTATAATCTTAATTTGTTCTGACACAGTTTAACTCTGAGTTCTTGTCATATTTTATTACCATTTTCTAAACTATAGCAAATAAACTCTGATAATGTGAGAAATGCTGAATACATATTGGTTTGACTGTATATTTAATTTTAACGGTGATGACTATGCAGAGCTATTTTACATTTGATTATTCAGTTTCTGTATCTGGACACCTACAAACTTAAAAAAAAATGAAATATTGTGTAAATAGCACAAATAAATAGAGCAAACATACAAATTAAACAATTTCAAACAGGGCCCGCTGGTACAACCTGCACTGCGGCCCCGCCAACCCCAGCTATGGCCCTGCCTGGAGATCACTGAAGTTGTTGCAGGGAGATCACAGAAGTTGTTATAGTGTAAACTGTGTTCCTGTGGCTCAGTGGTAGAGTATTGCGTCAGCAGCGCAAAAGGTTGTGGGTTCAATTCCCAGGGAACACACATACTAATGAAAATATATAACCTGAATGCACTGTAAGTCGCTTTGGATAAAAGCGTCTGATAAATGTAAACAATAAAAACAAGCATTTTGTATTTATGATTTAAATTAAAGCCTATTTTAAGCTGCATTTTAACTTTTTTTGGTTAAAAATTATCCAAAATAAATTATTGAGCAAGTACATAACCAATCAGTGTTCAAAACTATCTCCTTACCTTACCCCGATTCACAACGTTAAGCTTGTAATAATGTATTGTAATTTGACAGGTTTGGGTTGGTTTTCAAGTTTGCTGCCTTTTGTCTCTGTGTCATTAAGTCACATCTGTATACATAAAGAAGGAGTCATGGCTAGAAGGCTATATCGCACATGTGTATGCTGCAGCTGGCGGATCATTTGTAGTCTTTTCTTACCGCAGCTGGAATTATTAAACATTTTAGAATGAGTTCTAAGGAACATTAAATAGCTTTTTGGGGTTAAAAGAATTTTTTTTGTTCAATGAAATTCGAATGATATGACACTTAGAGATTAGACTATACAGAAGTTGAAATCTACAGATAACACTAATTAAAAATAACTACACGTACACCACCACTCAAAATTTTTTGAACAGTAAGATTTTCAATGTTTTTAAAATAATTATTTTCTGCTCACCAAGCCTGCATTTGTTTGATCCAAAATACAGCAAAAGCAGTAAAATTGTGAAATATTTTTACTATTTAAAATAACTGCTTTCTATATTAATATATTTTAAAATGTAATGTATTCCTCTGATTTCAAAGATACATTTTTGCATCGTTACTCCAATCACTTCAGAAACCATTCTAATATTCTGATTTGATATTCAAAAAACCTTTATCATTATTATTATGGACTTAAAACTTACGGACTGCAGCTTTATTTAAAAACAAGCCCTATAACGCATCCATCACCAAATTCCTCTTTCGTTAAGAACCAGGAAAACAACACAAATGTAACTGTATTAAATGCATTATATTTTAGAGACTCCACTTGAGACTAAAGGCTACTAGGCAATGGTCTAATGGTTAACGCATGTATATATCAGTTAGAATTTGACTTGCAACGTTTAATGATCCCATTGCTTCCATTGATTCCTATCTTCAACCAATAACTTCTATCCCAAAATCAGGCCAAAAATTAGTCACAAAATAAAATGTTGCCAATATGCTGTGCACTTATACTGTATTCTGTATGGGCATGAAAGTATTACCTTTCAGAGTGTTGAACTCATGAACAGTCATGAAACTGTAGTTGTGCATTATTTTATATAGTTTTATCTTGTATTTATGTGACAAACACAAAGCAATTGTGTCACTTACAGTATCATCAATGAGATGAGCCTCTATCCAGCTTTTTGAGAAACTGCACCTGTCACATAAACGTGAAAAAAAAACATAATTTTGGTTGCTTATAAATGTCTTTTGGTGGTTTTAAGATGCAGTAATTTGATCCTACACCGGGAAAGATCAAGCCCATCTCTCAGACAGCCTGAGCTTCTGTAAACTGTCATGTAAAAGTATTTGCAAGCCAGATTGTTTGTTTAGCCAATCAGAAGGACAGATACTCATTTTGCATGTTCTCAGTCAGCAGTCAATATATGGGACGCCGGAAGCTGAGAGTTTGAGAGATAGAGAACAAGATTTTCATGAATTTAGAGGGAGCAAAATGTTCACAATTTCTCATCTGTCAACAATGGCTTACACAGACAAACATCCTAACAGGAATACATTGGCAGAGGGAAAAAAGAGATCAAAAACAATGGCTGAGAGCCTCAAAGCGCTTGAAACAAATGCTTCCTTTGCTTCTGCTTGACAGATAAATATCCTGCTATTGAAAGAGATAGCATGTCTAATTCGGTTTCTAAGACTGGCAGAACATCTAGAACAGCTAACATTGCTTACAATCCCTTCGGTGATTTAATAGGCTCTAAAACATATTTGTTTTATCATCTGACACACGTAGGGCATCACAATAAAGAGGAAGTCTTGCGACATCTGTGCGGCCCGGGACTCACGGTGCTGTGACCCTGCATGTTAAACACTCGTCTCTCACCTTCCTCTCTCTTTTTCTCCCCTATCAGCCCCTCTAATGAACTGAAAGGTCAAAGCACTAATAAAACTATTAGCAGAAATGAAACTCCCCAATGTGTTAATGCACTTTTAATTCCTGTTAGCAAATTTCATCCCCCAGCAGTTTGCCTCACGCTAATGAGAAATAAAATAGCGTGCGCACAAGGGGAAAGGGATTTTCAGACGGCGTTTGCGGCGGGGACAGTCCAATAACTCTCCTGCCGGTGTGGGGATGTTATTCATGGGCTGAGGCCTGGTTCCAGCCTCCTGATTCTGTCGGGTTAATTAAAGAGCACATCTCCATCTGTTCTCATTCAAACGGCCCATCTCTCTTCCTCAGACACCAACCAGTATCTCCTCTGTTTTTATCTGCGCTCCCCTTCTCATGTTTTTTTGCTATATGTGAAAGTTTGTTTGAATGCCACTTGAATGTCTTTGTGTTATTGTGAGTTGTGGTCATTCCTGCATTTCTATTTCCCAACATATACGTCTTCACATACTGTATATAGGTTTTTAAACTGTAGATGGAAATTGCAGTACTTAGACTTCTTTAACAATATCACAATTATATAGCCCCACACATGATGTGGTAAAACTGTATATAATGGCCACAAATTAAGAATGGGCCACGGTTTAAAGAAAACAAGGGAACAAAATAATTAATTTGAAAAAATCAGTAAATTGCTGTAAATTGTTTTTAATTCATGGATACGATATCTTCCGCATGTCATGTACGGGACTCTGTACAGTTAACTAATAATAAACATAGGGGTAACTGTTAAAATTGATTTGAGCAAATGTTAAAATTTTTGTTAAAAAATAAAAAATAAGGAGTTTTTTTATATGTAAAACAAATTCCTTTCTGTAACCAAGACGTTTGAAACAACCCATATTTTCTTGTTTTAATATATAGGTTCGATTTATCTGGTTTCTATATCATGTTGTGATATAGATTTTGCAGTCAGTGTCTCTTTTATTCCTCGTAGGGTTTTGTTATATTCCTTAAATTACATTATCAGGAAGCGACATCAAATCAAATCAAATCACTTTTTATTGTCACATCACCACAGCACAAGTGCCTTGGTGAGTGAAATTCTTACGAGCGTGCTCCAGACAGTGCAAAAAAAAAACAACAACAACAATTTACATATGGACAGTACATATTTACAGACTGTACAGAAGACAATGTGCAAAATACACATACATATACTCAGTACACACAGTGTACTATAAAGACATACTTAGTTATCGATCCACATTATACACTGTATGTACACATCTACATTATGTACACATCTATACATAGTATTATGTGAAGGTGCAACAGATTATAAATTTACAGCAGATGGTTGTGCAACAGATAGTTGTGCAAAGGTGCAACAGATTATGCATATGCAATGTCGTGGATGTGCATTGTATGGTGTCTGTCCAGTGTCTGTCCAGTGATAGCAGATGTGTTAGTGCAGTGTGTGCGTGTAGTCCCGTAGAACTGTGTTAAAGTGCAGTGCATGGCATGTTGTGTGAGTGGGAGTGTGTTGTAGGGTGAATTAGTTCTGACTGTTCATTAGCCTGATAGCCTGAGGGAAAAAGCTGTCCCTCAGTCGGCTAGTGCGGGATCGGATGCTGCGGAGACATCTCCCTGAGGGAGGGAGACGTCCCTCCCCATCATTTTGGGGAAGAAAATATTTCAGTTGCAAGAATTGCATTGCATTGCTTTATTGATTTAAATTCATATTTTTTTTATGTTGGCATCTTCACGCTAACAATCACTTTACCATACTAGGAAAAAAAGACTACTTATAACGGAAAAAATATACTTGAATAGAAATATATGTGTGGACTGATTGTAATGTTTAAGGAGACTTAACTAAGTGTGATTATTAGTTAATTGTTGTCCAGCTGTGTTTGTCTCATTATCTATGATTATCCTGTTTATTTATAGTCCTGTCTGTTCAGTTTGATTTGGTCTGGTCTACTCGTTACTCCCGGTGTCTGTCTGTCTGTCCGTCCGTCCGTCCGTCCGTCCGTCCTCCGTCCGTCTGTCTGTCTCTGTTTTTGTCTGCCTTGCCTTGCCTTGCCTTGCCATCTACAGTAAAGACTGTTATTTTGAGTTACATCCTCGTCTGCGTGTTCCTCGATCCTCCCTCATGTGTGCACCGTGTCAATAATAAATGCAGTTAGCTAAACGTTAGAGTGCTTTAGGGGGACATATTTTCATACAATTTCATAATTAATCATATTGTCTTAAGAATATGGATAATGTGTTGCAAGTGTACTGATAATCATTTGTGAACTTGTTACAATTAAAATTAACAATTCCATATACTTTTATGTAAATTCTGTTGAAAGCTGTATGTCATTTATTTAAATATATTTTAATTACACATTTGTAATGAAGTTTCAATTTAGTACATTTAAAATATATTAGCATTAAATAACACTACATTTTAGTTTTTAAGTGTGTTAAATAAAGTCTCTCAAAGTAAATTTTATTGGCCTTTTATTTCATAAATATTACATTATCTACAAGTACACTTAAAAATATTAATAAAAAATGTGTCAATAATTAAATTACTGACCTTATAATTTTTTTTCACAACAGGCCGAGATGGGATTTGTGCACAAAATTAAGCTCTTTGCAGCCTTTATGAGTGGAATTGAATTGCCAAAAAAGCAAGCCTGAACCATCAGCAAAATAGTTTTTGTATTTAAACTGTACTTCAAACTCTAAAAGGCCCTAAAAACTGTCATTCAGATAAGTGTTTTAAACAGTATTGGTGTATACTGCATACTGTACTGCTCAGAAACACTCCCTTCCAGTGGAGATACAACCAATTAGGTGAACAGACTATGAGAAAGAAAAAATAGCTGTAATAAAAACACAAGATCCAGAAGGAGGGGCAGACACACTCTATTACCAAACTGTGCCTTTTAATCAATAAAAAGAAAATATATTTTAATCAAAGGCATATTTCCTTGTTTGTGTAATGCGCTTCCAGTGCACACGTAATCTTTAAGCAAGTAAGAGTGATGCATAATGCATTCCCAGAGAGCCACTCATCCGTGGAAATTGCCAAACCAGATAGTCAGCAGAAACATACACTCGGCAAGTGCTCGGAGCTAAAGCGCACGCCTACTGCTAAATTAGATTAGGACATTTATATTAAAGAAAATTGCATCCTGTAAATTCAAATAATATCCCTCCCTTTCACACACACATACAACAGAGCGCATTACTAGAACACACACAGACAAATCACCACCACTGGCTATTAGGGCAAATAGCACAGGCTATTTGTCCAACACGCTAACATCCGTTGGCTTTGATGTTAGCGGTGAAATAACATTAGCGCGGTAACTGGAGCCACACTCTCGCAGACCAATTCAACGTATTTCAGGTTAATGAGCTGGAGGCCCGGGGTGGATCGGGTTCCAGTCAAGCGGTTTAAACGACTGTTGACATGGGCCGAGGAGACGCACCGAGCCCGGGAGACTAGCCTAGCGCCACTCACTTTACCGCCACTAGCTTCGTTGTGGTGAGTGTGATTGTTTTGCTGGGTTTAAATGCATGCATTAGATGAAATTCATCTCCCATCTAGTCGGTGAGGTACAATGCTCACCGTCTGAGGGACGTAGCAGGTGTTTGGGAAAAACATATCAGATTAGCAAAAAACAGCCTGGCTAGGCTGATGAAACCTTGTTGTAATTGCATTGAGGTCTACTTAAAAGCAAAGCCATCATAAAAAAGAGGCTGCAGCCACTGGCCTGTTTATTTCCTCTCATTGAAGGAAGCATTTATATAATCATGTTTTTGTCCAGTTATTTGTCCATAACATTCTTTCCATCCTGGTTTTGACTCAGTCAATCGAATTAATGGCGACAGAGATGCTCGATAGTTTGTACACTCTCCATGTTTCGCCGCTGTTTAAAAGTGAAATGTCCAGTGAGTGGTGCTAAAATGCACATTCAATACATGAATGTGGCACGGTTTTATTACGTTGGTTCATGTACATAATGTAGCGGTTCAGAATTGAAATATACGGGGAGTGTCGCTAAAAAAATGTATGCTCTTTCGTGTTGGAAAATAACAAACTCCCTACACCAAACCCAACACTATACCTGCCTGATAGTGTTAAAGAATGCAAAAGTGAAATAAAAATGCATCCGTTGATGCAACCTTGCTATTTTATTTATATAAACTTATTTATATGCGGGTTTGATCTGTTTTGATGAACTGTATTCACAGGATTCTTATCTGTGAATACAGGATAGCACTTTAACAAGAGCACTTTAACTCACAAGTGCAACACCCTATCGTGCCAGCTACTGAGAAAACCTATAAATGTGAAGCTGTATATGTGACGCTAATGCTCAAAAGTAAGAAGTTTTCAGATCTCGCAGCATGTTACAGTTGTTGTACAAATGTTACAAGCTGGTTAAAGCCAGATGTCCACCTTGAGCTACAAGCAAAAAATTACCTTGACCTGTAAAATAAACTTCAAAATAGACAAAAGGCTGGAATATACTAAGCGACTTTTAAAATCAGAACAGATTTTAAAACACTGGCCATCATAAACTTAAAGTTTTTAATATTCACAAAGGAAAAACTGTCAAGTTCAAGTCAAGTCAAGTTGAGCTTTATTGTCATTCCGCTACAGGTGTGGACATACAGTGGGACGAGATGTCATGCCTCACAGGACCACGGTGCTACATGAGTACAGACATACAACAATGAAGTAAAACAGTATAAACCTATACACAACTGACCTACTGTCAGATTGACTATCCATATGCTATATATAAAAGTGGTTACCTGTACATAAACTAAAAAAATAAAACTGTACAACTGTGCAAATGCCTCGCAAATACTGTACATGTGCAAAAAGAGAAACATTTAAGCAGCTGGCTGGGGAACAGTGTAAGGTGAGTTGTAGTGCATGAGCATATAAACATACATATATTACGGAGTCTTTTTGGGGGATTATGTACACACAGTAGTGTGTGAAAGTGTCTAGTGCAAATAGAGGAGAGTGTGTTACTCCAGGGGGTTTGTACAGGCCCACTCACCTGTGTGTAGCACATTTTGAATTGCACAAAAATGTTTTGCATGTGGTAAGGTTGGGGGGGGGGTGAGATGGTCCATGTTTCAGGAGGTAGGGGGTTTGTATGGGGTTTCAGAGAGTGGCGGTGTGAGTTGAGTTCAGGGTTCAGAGTTGAGTTCAGTGAGTTGAGTTAGTGTATATCCAGCATACACTAAACAACTGTGGATCACACACTGCCAGACTTTAAAGTTGTTCCAATCACAAAAACCCCATGCAGAACCGTGCCTCTTGTTGCTAGGAGATGGTTTACAAATGAAAACAACATGTGTTCTAAAATCAGCTCAAAATATCAAACATGTCTGATATGCTTCGACTGGGTGTAATCAGAGTCTGAAGCTAAAGAATCAGAGTCTGTAACCATTATATTTCCAAATTTCTATTACATCTGTCGACTCAAATCTGCACACTGACTCAACTTATCCAAACTCTAAATCGGCAGAAAATCAGGGCAAAAAATCATGTAGTATATTCCAGCCTTAAATTAAAATCATTAAATTTCCAGCAACTTATTTCTTGTCAATTGGTACTGTTTGGATATTTTAGCAGCAATTATCAATCAATAAATCTTTGGGAAATGCTGCGAGTACTATTGATATCAGCTCACTCATTGGCTTTTCACTCTTCAGGACAAATGACTAGATTAACTCTAATCAATCCAACATGGATAGCAAAGTCAAACTGAGCCTGGATTTACATGCTTATAATAACATCTTGTCTGCAGGAACCTACAGAAAGACTTTTATCAATATTACCAGAGTTCATCACAGATCCTGTCCAGCTGTATGTGTTTGGGACTTTGGCAATGAAACAGTCTGCAGACAGGAGGGAGACCAGCAGATGTCCTAGTGCAGCAACACGAGTCTTCTGCTTTCCTTTCATATTAGCGTCTTAGTAACCACCACAAGTCATGTAGTTTCTAGAATCCATACTTACACATACAAATAACAGGTAGGTTAACAATTAACTCTGTAGTCGGTTCCTCCATACAGAAACTGTTTTATTAAGTCCTGCTCAGCCATTTGAGGCAGGCTGCCATCTGTCTAGGACAGGAGTCTCCAAACTCGTCCTGGATGGCTACAGTCCTGTAGAGTTTAACTCCAACTTGCCTCAAAACACATTCCTGGAAGTTTCTGGTATGCCTAGTAAGACCTTGATTATCTGGTTTAGGTGACATTTAAGGGGTTGGAGCAAACTTTGCAGTACAGTGGCCCTCCAGGAGAAAGTTTGGATACCCCTGGTCTAGGACCCAAGTCAAGGTGTAGCAAGGAGGTAAGCAAGATTAATAATGATTTGTCATATCGCAAGAACATTAAAACAACCAGACGTAAGAATATGGGTATTGTTTACAATATGATTAGTGAGTTCTGTTGATTCAGTGTTACCTTGGACCAGAGTCCACCAAGTCGAATTCCACATAAAACTGCAAGTAAACTCAATAGCGTATTTAGTTGGTCATGAGCTACGTAGTTGCTTAGGACCAGCTTATAAGCAGTTTATAACCAGCTCAGGACCAGCTCAAATCAGCTGCCATGCTTTTTCAACAGGGTAAGGAGCAAGCTCACAGTGCAATTAAAGGGGTAGCACTGTATTTTACAGTGCTGTTCCGCATATGTACTTAATATTTACAATAACTTGGTAATAACTAGGTAGTAACTCTGAACCTGCCTCTAATCCAAACCCTAAGCCATGTAGTTATCTTATATTGACCAATACTTTCTTAGGTAAGTACAGGTAAGAGCAAGTATGAAGTCAGTGTGTAACAGCCCAAAACCCATTTTAACTCTTAAAAATTACAGATTTTTGAATGAAGCATAATATGGTTATACTTTATTTTAAGGTGATCTTGTTATGATGTAGTTATACATTTAAGTATTGAATAATATTAATTAACTACATACTATATGTTTAGGGTTAGGATTGGGGTTTGGCTTAGGGTTACTGGCATGTAAAAATGCATAGTTAATTGTTGTTATAATAATAAGTACATGTAACATGTGTAACAAGGACACCTTAAAATAAAGTGTTACCCAGACTACTTACGGATAAATGCAGAGCGGCACTTGAGTTTATCCATTGGGAAATTATTGGATTGTGAAATGTGTGCGTTACATCCCAGAATGGAGCCAGGTGTTTAGAATTGAAGGCTTCAAGAGAAATTTGTGGCAAAAAGAAGAAAACAAATCAATGTTTCATTTAGAATAAGACCAGAAATGTGATTTAAAAACGTTAAAAGTCCATTCTGATTTCATGTTGAGGAGTTGTTGAGTGGTAAATAATGGAATATCAATATATATGTAGATAGACATTTTGGAGTCTGCATGTTTCTTGTAAATGTTGCATTTCACGCACATGTAAAAAACAGGAGGGGACAGAAAGAGATTGAGGGGGAAACAGCCACTCTAATAGTGATTCATGCTTTTCGTCAGGCCTTTTGACAGCTCAGGTTCGATCCTCTGCTCACTGCGCTGTAACGAGATCACAGCCAACATTATCATAACAGCATGTTGGTGGTGTTTGGGTACTGACATATTGATCTGCCTGCCACTGAGGAGACATGATAGATTGGGCTTCCAGAGCCAGCTCTAAAAAACAAGTACTCCTAAAAGTGGGAATACAGGAAAGCTGTTTATGTAGTGGAAGCGGTAAGAGTTACCCACATGATGCAGGGAAAGTCCACCTGTTTTTACATTTTTGGAAGAAGACAACTGTAGAGATTAAGACGTTTTTCCTTGTCAACAAGATGTTTCTTGAATTTCCAACCTGTATGCTAAATGATGGTGATTCTTGGAAGACTTGGTAAGTCCCTGTCATCCGGTCTGGGTTGCTCTGGAATGCTCCTTGCCCAAAAGCCTGTCACGGAAATCATCCCGGGAGGCCGACCTGAGCTCTGTACTCTGCACTAACACCGGAGGAAACGGCAGCCGGCGGAGGTGACGGGGCCACATTGTTCCCTAAGCCAGCTGATGGGAAGTGATTTAGCACCGGAGCGGCTCGGGGATTTGGGGTCAGGAGAGGAGTGCCACAGGCTGAGCCTCCAGCTATCCACCCATAAGATGGTAGTATGAATCATTTCTGACCCAGACCTGACCCGGGCCTAGTAACCCCTATATCCCTTTCCACCGACACGCACATGACAAATTTGGTGTTTATTTACTCAAAAAGAAAAAGGGTAAGGAGCAGCAGGGTGGAAGAAGAAAAAGTCCCAAAAATCAATACGGGAGTTACGGAGACATGGCCCCTGATCAGAGTTTTTCCACTGGCTTTTAGGGAGGGGCTTCTAGTGCACTCAGAGAAACTGATTAATACGCATCTTTATACAGATACGACTTGGTGCTAATGAAGAAGATGTTTAGAAGAAAAGCAAACAGTAAAAAGACAAATTAAATCCATTGAACATTTCAACTGCTTCTCATAGGCAGCAAGGAGATCCGATGGAGATTGTATTGCTTCTCAGATTTTTCTCCAACACGTTCTCACTCCCAACTCGTCACATATTGACGCTTGGTCAGGACCACTTGGCATATATTTTTGACGCACAGGGTACACCTTTAGCATAATTTTTCAACTTTCAGGGTCCTCCATTGGCACTGGGAATTTTATTGTCATTATTAAATTATATATTAAGTAATATTGACATTATTGCATATATGTCGGGGTGTGATATTTCAATCTAAACAGTCACAACAGTTGTATTTATATTACATTATTTACACATTTATGAGCACGTAACCCTAGCCCCTGCCCCTAAACCTACCACTTGTCAATAAAACACAAGATAAAACAGGCATATACAACTACTGCTCTAAAATTTTTTAAATGAGATGTGAGCGCGATAAGGGAACTGGATCATTGATCAATTAAAACCTTATGTTTTACTCTTCTTCGCATAAAGATATCGTATGGCTTCAGAAGACTTGGAATGTAACACGACTTGTTTGTAATGCTTTTATACAGCTTGTTTAATGGTCAGTTTTTGCAATAAATACTTGTGACTGCACTTATATTTATGCACACATATCTCTATACTCTCTATATGGCATGTCAGCAATTATCTCATTTGAGTCAGCTTAAAAGAATACCATGGGTTCAATACCAGCTCAATTGACAGCAAATGTACTGTTTACCACATAAAAAAATAATAATTTGGATGCATTCCAGATTTCATCCTCAGTTTTAACGTATTTTATATTGTACAAATATGGGAATAAATTGATATAAAATGATTTCTATGTTTTACAAATGCATGCAAATCATTAAATTAAGACAAACAGCTGAAAACAATGGAGGACCGTGCATGTCGAAAAGTGACGCTAAAGGTGTACCTTGAGTGTCAAAAAGTGATGCCAAAGGAGTCCTGACCAAACATCAATATGCGACAAGTTGGGAGTGAGAACGTGTTGGTTTCTCCTCCAATCTTACTAAAGTGTCCTAGAGCAGTGGTTCCCAATATGCACATTTTGCATGTGTCCCTAATTGATCGCATCAACTCTTTATTAAAGACTCCAAGACCTGAAATGAGTTTGTCAGACAAAGCAGACCTTCCTACTGGATTATAGTTTCAGAAAGGATCTTAAGAATGTCTCAAACTGTTCACAGAAGTCTTCAGTCAAAATAATTTCAATATGAACTCAAATGAACAGAAAATGATCTGAGCTGCATTCATAAATATATAGAGCAGTGTTGTAGTATTTCACTGCGGATATGTTTTATGGTCAGCACCAACTCACTCATATCATCTGACTCTGGATTGCTGAGGTTAACGTTGCATTGACATGATGCCAGACAGTATTCACCCCAAAAGAAAGCTTATTTACACTGTCTGAAATGCTCAGACTCAACCAACTCAGGTCTTGACCTGGACTCGAATGAGCTGGACTCAACTACAGCACACATATCTCTATACTCTCTATATGGCATGTCAGCAATTATCTCATTTGAGTCAGCTTAAAAGAATACCATGGGTTCAATACAAGCTCAATTGACAGCAAATGTGCTGTTTACCACATAAAAGAAAAATCATTTGGATGCATTCCAGATTTCATCCTCAGTTTTAAAAAGGCGAAATATGAGAGTACGGTGAGGCATTGGTTTAGTCATATAAGTTTATCGGCCATTTATGTGTTTTGGACATTATCTTGTCATGGTGACCAAGTTGTAAAACTTTAGACAGAACATGTTATTTATAATCAAGGGTTTACATGTGTAACAGGGCGAACGAAACGTGAGGCGTGCGAATCCATGTGCAAGCTTTTATTAGTAGACATGGTCATAAACGCAGGCAGGGTCGAACAAATGGCAAACAGGTATATTGAGGGCAAGGCAGATGAGAACTCAATTAAACGGGCATGGTCTTTGATCGGCGAACAAAATCCAGAGGGCTTGACAAGAGGGGTAATCCAGGTACACAAGCAATGGTCCAGGCAGGGGCAAACAGAGTCCAAATGGAAGGCAAAGAGTTAATCCAATATACAAGGCAGAAGGTCAGAAACCAGACAACAAGGTAACACGAGAAGACTAGACTTAAACTAAAATAAGACACGGAAACTAGGAATGGCTCCGTAAAGCAGCTAACACTCGAAGAGTGATAAACACAGAACAATACAGGAGACTGAACACAAAAACAAACACGGAAAGGCTTGGTAAGTAGCTAACACTAGGAGAATGCTGAACGCTAAACAATACTCGGCAGAGAGGAAGAGGAGGTCCATGGTTTATGTAGGGTGTGTGATCAATCAACTGTGTGTGTCGTCGGTGCAATGAATGATGGGAATTGTAGTCTGAGGTGGAGTGCAACAGTTAGTGTAGTGCAAGAGTCCATGTGGTGAGCGAGTGACCTCTGGTGGTGAAGTAAAATGTTCATAAACCTCATAAGAGCAGCTGGAGATTTAGTTTGGTCCTCACACTGCACATAGTGTGACCCCTTAAATATAACTATAAAACAATAATTATTAATAGTGATAATACTGTTTATTAAAATAAAAATAATATTAAATAAAAATACAATTATTTTATAGTAAACTTTACTTTTTTAAATATCAATTTTCATCATTTTCAAACTTAAAATCAGCAAGCTTATATTTTGGCAGGTTGCTGGCAAGTAAGTTTATGTGCTGCCGAGTTTAGCGCTCTCCAGATTGAAGAGCATCAGTGAATGAAATGTCACAGTTTTGCATTGGGCTTTGAAAACGGCAGCAAATAGCCTAGATTTATGCTTTCAATTCGAATAGAAATTGATACAGTATCAATCTAAAATGGTGATTGTGCATTAATAGCTGTCAGTCGCTACCTGGTCTCATGGCATACACGTACCTGGGGGCACTTTTTAGCGAGACGCGAAATACTTACCAATAAGTACATATCACTGCAGTTTCCAAAATAAATGAACACTAGAGGCAAAGAGGTAAACTCAGACAACTTATATTCCTTTTCACACAAAGTTACAGAGTTTTGATTAATAAAGAGTAATTTTCGCATAATTAATTGAAGAATATCATGTTATGACTTCTAAACAATATTAATATGCTGGGAGATTTGAAAACTAATGCTTTTGAACTTTTGCATCACACACATCCAGCCTCATATCTATGGGTTTTCATTGACGGTAAGTTTGTTCAGTAGCTCGCGGAGGCAGACACACTCAGGTTAAATCTAGATTAAAAACCCATCTCTTTAACCTGGCGTACACTTAATACACTACTACGTTTCTAATATTCACATCCGTTAAAAGATTGTTAGGCTGCATTAAGTAGGTCAACCGGAACCGGGAACACTCCCCATAAGACACGATGTACTTGTTACATTGTACGAAGAATGACATCTACACTAATATTAGGCTGTTTCAGATGATCACTGCAGTCACCAGATCCAGTCCGTATCCAGATCAGATGATCACTGCAGTCACCGGATCCAGTCCGTATCCAGATTAGATGATCACTGCAGTCAACAGATCCAGTCCGTATCCAGATTAGATGATCACTGCAGTCAACAGATCCAGTCCGTATCCAGATCAGATGATCACTGCAGTCACCAGATCCAGTCCGTATCCAGATCAGATGATCACTGCAGTCAACAGATCCAGTCCGTATCCAGATCAGATGATCACTGCAGTCACCAGATCCAGTCCGTATCCAGCTCAGATGATCACTGCAGTCACCAGATCCAGTCCGTATCCAGCTCAGATGATCACTGCAGTCACCAGATCCAGTCCGTATCCAGATTAGATGATCACGGTAGTCAACAGATCCAGTCCGTATCCAGATCAGAGGATCACTGCTGTCACCAGATCCAGTCCGTATCCAGATCAGATGATCACTGCGGTCACCAGATCCAGTCCGTATCCAGCTCAGATGATCACTGCAGTCACCAGATCCAGTCCGTATCCAGCTCAAATGATCACTGCAGTTACCAGATCCAGTCCGTATCCAGATCAGAGGATCACTGCTGTCACCAGATCCAGTCCGTATCCAGATTAGATGATCACGGTAGTCAACAGATCCAGTCCTTTTCCAGATCAGATGATCACTGCAGTCACCAGATCCAGTCCGTATCCAGATCAGATGATCACTGCAGTCACCAGATCCGTTTAACTTTTTGTCTGCTTGTTGTCAAAAAACTATTTTTGTCAAAAAACCTTTTTTCAAAAAACAATTAATACAGTCACATTACTAAATGCAATAGCCTATAAAATAGATTTTATACAGGTGTTACTATAACAACTTTGTAAATTGTGATCAGCTACCAAATATTGATAATGTGGAAGTTACTGCCTTTTGCCTTGGTGTGACTTCTCACTTTTTGCAGACAATGCAAAGGCAGGGTACAGTAACTTCAAAATAGGGGTAAAAATCAACTTTGAGCTCACAATTTTTTTGCATAGATCCTTTTCATTACTAAAACATCTAATTGCCAAATTTCCAGTGTCCTACCTATAATTAGTTTGGCTGGACAGTCATTTTTCTCAGTTTCACACGCTAGCGAGTTAAAGTATTTTGCCTTTATAGGGCAGTAATGTGCATCTCTGTTTATATACCCTTTAAACAGGGAGCATTTTAACATTTATGGATTGGTTCTGTTGTAAGTGTCTCACTTTAAGATATATTTGTGCTTTTGTAAAGAAAACATTTTTGCGGTAATCAACATTGTGACAAAAATGCAGTTGACTGAGCTCAACTGTGTTAAACCTGGACTATTCCTTTGAGGAAATTTAATAGAAACCTCTCAGACAAAGATGATATTTAAATGAAAAACCTAAGTGCGTTTTCACAAACCAAATTTGGGCAATGAAATATTCCTTTGGCTGACTTTGAAATATTAATCTACAACTCTAAATTATTAAGGGAGCTTTAAACTTTAAAAACAATCCTGACGGTTTAAAAAAGTTCAAATAAATACAGTATTAAAAATAAATAAATTGACCGAACACTCTCTACGGTACAAACGCAAGCTAATGACACGAGGGTCAATGTGATGGGCTGGTAATATTGATTTCACTCGCCTCTGATGGACAGCTAAATACACAGACGACCTGTCCTGTACTGTCCTCCATGTGAAATCAACAGATCAACACATCAGAGCGTTCCTCTGTCTGACAAAGACAAACACAGCCCTGCCCGAAAAAAAAAATAGCAGCCGTCAAGGCTCCTGTCATATGTCACATCGCCCCGCCGTCGCCACTCCAAAAACTGTGGCGATGGAGAGTGTAAAGCGCTGTAAAATGGGAAGTAATCTTAAAGTATTTTCTGCTCCGGAGCAACGCACCCCTCACCCCCCGGCCCACTCTCCTCTGCCTCCCCCGGCCTCAACAAGACAAATGGGCAGGAGCGGATGACAGAGCGCCTGGCCCACAAATCACCCTGCACCGGCCCGTCCAGCGCTCCTGCTCCATTACTCATCAGCATGCAGGGAGCAGCAGCACGCTACCGTAATTAGACAAGGACAAATAGCCCGCCACGGACACCATGCTCCGTCCACTGAAAAAGGGGCCCTTCTCCATGCAGGCCACTGGATTGAGGGAATGCCGACCGTCCATGACTGCTTTGGGATCTGGGTCTTGCCCTGAACACGGCCTGCTGCGTGACGGGACAGCCCCAGCGTGACCCGAGATCCCAGCCTGATCCGACCGGACCCCGAAGCTTTAGAGATCTGGGGGCTAGATTTGACAGAACGAGGATTGCACTGTACACGTTATGTAAAGTAATCTATATATATATATATATATATATATATATATATATGTATAGTCAAATTGTTTAAACCTCTGGTGTTGTTTAAGACCTAAAAAAAAATGTTTTGAAATTTTAAAAATTGATACTTCATTGAAACTCGGTGACTTTTATGGCAGTCGCCATGTGACCACAAAAAAAATTGTGGACTTGATTTGAAAAAGCTTAAAGGTCGTAAAAAAAACAATACTTGATACACTTTATTTTAAGTAGCTTATGTCTGTGTAATATTCTGTCATTTTAATGTAATTAGAAAGATATTACATGTATTTTGGCGGTGTACTGGTGGTTAAATCAAACTAAGTTGTACAGTGTAGACACATGAAGTACACTTAAGTACAATCTTGATACATTTTATTTTAAGTAGCTTATGGCTGTGTAATATTCTGTAATTAGAAAGATATTACATGTATTTTGGCTGTGTACTGGGGGTTAAATCAAACTAAGGTGTACAGTATAGACACATGAAGTACGCTTAAGTACAATCTTGATACACTTTATTTTAAGTAGATTATGTCTGTGTAATATTCTGTCATTTTAATGTAATTAGAAAGATATTACATGTATTTTAGCTGTGTACTGGTGGTTAAATCAACTAAGGTGTACAGTATAGACACATGAAGTACACTTAAGTATAATCTTGATACACTTTATTTTAAGTAGCTTATGTCTGTGTAATATTCTGTAATTTTAATGTAATTAGAAAGATAGTACATGTATTTTAGCTGTGTACTGGTGGTTAAATCAAACTAAGGTATACAGTATAGATACACATGAAGTACCCTCAAGTACAATTTTGATACACTTTATTTTAAGTAGCTTATGTCTGTGTAATATTCTGTAATTGTAATGTAATTAGAAAGGTATTACATGTATTTTAGCTGTGTACTGGTGGTTAAATAAGTAGCTTATGGCTGTGTACTTACATTTATAATTACAGTTGTATAAAGTCTGCAACACATATGTAACAATCTTTTGGTTACATAAGTATCTGTGAAACAGACTCGGTCTGTATCATATGTGTAACAGTAGCTGTCTATTACATCTACATAATTAGAAACTGTTACATAACTTAGTTACATGTAAGTACATTTTATTTAATGTAAGTACAACAGCTACTACTAAGTACTTAACTAGATTATATGAAGTAATATGGCCTGGCAACAGCCTAAAGTTAGACTAATAAATGTTATCACTTGGTGGTAGATGTGTTTGTTTATTTATATGGCCAAATGTACCTTTAACATATCTTTTATCATATTGCTGCCATTTCATAAAATCAGTAAGCATTTGTGGCCACACGGCTTTGAATGGCTTATTTTTGCTTATTGCATATTTCTAAACTTCATGGATTCTTATTTCTTTTGTCTTTTCTTTTTTACAAAAAAATTAATACAATTGGTGTATTATTTTGGTCCCCTGTCCATAAAATGTTGTCCTGGGCCCCATGAATTAAAGTGACTGGCCTGATGTAAACGTCATAATTAAATAAATTGAAATGATGATACCAAGTCATAATTATAAGGAAACAAAGTCAAAATTGAGAGAGAGAAAGTACAATAAGTCTCAATCTTTTGTCATAATTTAGGATTTTTGCCATCATTGTGATCTCATCATTTTATTTTTTGTAATAAATGTGACTTTGTTTTATGTCAATTGTAATTTTGTCAAAATGTCAATAACTTTTTGTCATAACTGTATTTTATGTCACCATTTCCATCTCACAATTATGACGTTTCGTCTCATAATTTCGATTTTTGATCTGTTTAAATACATTTTGACTTTTCATAATTTTGACTAATATACTGTAGTATCTCAAAATTCTTACTTTCTTTTTTTAAATCTCTTAATTTTGTCATAATTTTGATTTGATTTTATGCCATAATTGTCTTTAATGTCATCATTTCAACATTTTAAGTCATAACTCTGGCTTGTTCTCTCATAATCATGATTTATATCTCATAATTGTGTCTTTTAATCTCATCATTATTACTCGGTATTTCATAATTATGATTTACCATGATTTCTTTCCTTCTGTATGTGGCATAAATGTACTTCCAAAAATCAATACTATCACACATAGTCTTTTCTAAAAGATGGACATCGTTCCCATCACGTCCATTAAACAAAATAAGAAACAATGCAATACGTTTATCAATCTGCAGCCAAAGCAATAAAAGGTTTCCGAACACATTAGAAATATAGAATTAGCAGAAGTACAGAGAGAACAGTCATGGCCAGAGCCGTCAACCAAATAGAAATGGCTATTTCTGTAAAAAAAAATCCCCAGCTAAATCCACAGAGGAGGTTAGCACAGATTGCTCCGAGAGGCCCAACTCAATATGTGACATTTGGGAGGAGGGTCCCGGACCAGCAAACACTATCGATCCCGCCTTAATTTCCTAATTATTTTCCTATTGGATTTCTGATTTCATAATCGTCATCAGAACACATTACCAGAAACCCAAAACCCAAGCAGGATTTTTCAGCCACGGTAAACATTTTCAGTAAAACTTGTGAAATGAAGCTGTATATTCAGTTTCTGCGGCCAGCTGGTGGACTCGACCCCCTCACGCCTCCCCACCACCCGTCCACGTTTCCCTTTCTGCTAACACAGAGCTCTTGGAAAGCATATACCGCACAACAGTTGTTTCTTGTGCTGACGGCGTCGCTAATGTAGATGTTTAGCAATGCACATTTTCTGCTTGATCTGATCCTGTGTGGGACTATCACAACACTTGGCTTCAGAGGGAAAACTCAGCATCGACAAACATAAAACCAAACCGCCAGGTTGAGCTTCTGTGGTACCAGAGGGACAAAAACATAATGACGCTTCTTCCTCAGAAGTATCAGTCATTTCCTCAAAGCATCCCAACATTTCAACACCTTGTTTGAATGCTCCTCGTTTCCCAGAATTGCAGTGTGTAGAGCGAAGCCATTAGCGGTTGTTATGTGAATCACTTCTGTTGACGTAAATGAGTGTGACTGATTGAAGCATGCACACATAATTGCACAGGATGCTGCTCTTCCGCTCGGGAAGGGTCAGCTAGAACTCGAGGGAATTCCGATGGATCTGTGGAGGAATTCTGGGAAGCATGGCTCAGCTTTGCTGTAGTGTGCCAGGTTCAGGGAACGGGGCATTCGATTACGTCTTCAATCCTGACAGGCCCGTGAGAGACTTGATCCAGGAGAAGGAGAGCGCTCAAACTCCAGAGAATAATTACAGGCATGGTTTTTTAGCAATTAGATTATTGTAGGAAAGATAAACATATTGGGATTACAATTTATTTTGATAGACATTGCACTAACGATAAGTAACTTTGTAACTACATGTCTACTAACTCACAGTAGAGTAGGTTTAGGGTTAGAAGAATAAGTTGATATACTTGCACAGTTTCTCAGAGTCAGTATGTTGTATGTTGTGGACCCATCAGAATAAAGTGTTAGCAGATATTAAGCAGACAGTCTACTAATACTCTAATGAATGATAGTTGACATGTAGTTACAAAGTTACTTACTGTTAGTAGAATATCTAAAGTGGACTATCAAAATAAAGTGTTACCCATATGTGACCCTGGACCACAAAACCAGTCATAAGGGTAAATTAAGATGTATACCTCATCTAAACGCTGAATAAATTAGCTTTCCATTGATGTAGGGTTTGGACCAGAGCTTCCCAAACTTCAGAGGAGTAAGGCCCCCCCCCAAAACATAGCAAAAGCTCCACGACCCCCCCTCCCAACCTCTTTGTAAAAAAACATATAGATTAATGGTATAAAGATATATTAACATATATATTTGTATATTAGATTGTGCACAAAATTATCAACATTTATCAACCAGTTTGTAAGAATTTCATGTGAATTTTGAGAACTACCATAAAATGTAATATTTGTATATGCTGGTCAAATATAAAATAATATAAATATGATGTAAACATTATTTACAAATATATTTAAATCCATAACACTACAATTTCTGCATACTATTTAAAATTATATTGCATCAAAGTGTGTACCAGAAGCTACTTGGTACACTACTGTACATAGTTCACAAATCTATTGCAATGAAATACATAACTATGTTTTAAAAAAATAAAAGCTAAAAACATCTAATTTCATTTGTGTAATAAGGAGGATCACATTTTAGAACAATTAGAATATTTAAATTATTTAAATATGTTGATTTAGCCTAGCTACGGCCCACAGTTTGGGAAGCACTGGTTTGGACAATATTTGGCTGAGATACAACGATTTGAAAATCTGGAATCTGAGGGTGCAAAAAAATCAAAATATTGAGAAAATCATCTTTAAAGTTATCCAAATGAAGTTCTTAGCAATCCATATTACTAATCAAAAATTAAGCTTTGATATATTTATGATAGAAAATTTACAAAATGTCTTCATGGAACATGATCTTAATATCCTAATGATTTTTGGCATAAAATAAAAAATGTATAATTTTGATCCATTCAATGTATTTTTGGCTATTACTATAAACGTACACCAGTGACTTAAGACTGCTTTTATGCTCCAGGGTCACATTTTTATAGGAACATGAAAGACTCATCTTATTCATCTTTCTTCTGCATGATTTAGGGGACATTCAGGCCAGCGGTCTCGTCCCAGCAGCACTGCACTGACACGTACTGTTTCCACCATCCGTCCGCTTATTAAACTCCCTCCTAGACCTTCAACAGCCACATTTCTGTAAGAACACATGAACGAACAAACTGGTTCTATTCACCTGGCAACATGAACAAATAGAGACATTTCCTATGAACACAGAAGCCACACTTATGTGTGGGCAGTCGCTGCTCTAATGGATAGAGCGTTAGATTTGTAACCCGAGGTTGTGGGTTTGAATCTCGGCTCCGGCAGGAATTGTCCACGACTGAGGTGAGACCCTTGAGCAAGGCACCGAACCACCGACTGCTCCCCGGACGCCGCAGCGTCGGCTGCCCACTGCTCCAGGTGTGTGTGTATGCACTTGGATGGGTTAAATGCAGAGAACACATTTCACTGCTGGTTATACTCTGTATAATTGTGTATGTGTCAAATAAATCTCATATGAGCTTAATAATTAAAATTAACAATATGTAAATGTCTGTACTACGTTAAAAAAGCAAACCATTTATTTGTATGAAATTTAGCACAGACACATTTAACAAGTCAAAATGTTTTACTATTATATATATATATATATATATATATATATATATGTGGCTTTAAATAATAAGACCATTAGAAATATTGTTCAAAATAAAGAAAAAGCACATTTAGATAATATTTTACATTATATTGCATGTTAATGTGAGGAACTGCATCTGTGATTACTTTAATGGGACAACTGTGTGAATATATCAAATGCATAAATATATCTATATATATTTATATTAACATTATTGTATTGCATAATTACTGTATATAACAGGAGTTCTTCACAGAACAACAAGTAAAGGTCCCGTTTGTTAACAGTAGTTAATGCATTAGTTAACATGAACTAACGATGAACAATATTTCAGACATTTATTAATCTGTGTTAGTTATACAATACACTTATTTTTTGTTCATGTTAGTTCACAATGCAATAACTAATGTTAACTGATAAGACTTTTAAAACATCTTAGTAAATGAAATGAAAGAAGATGCTTGTTCATAGTTTGTTCATGTAGTTAATAATGCTAAAAATACAAACTTATTGTGAGGTTTTACCAACATTTTGCCAGTGCACTGTGAAAAAGTTTGAATTAGACATACTAACATTTAGCAAATGCATTATTATCTACAGTGCATAATAAATATTTCACTAAACGCTAACCAACAGAACCATAATAATTTGAAACACAATATTTTGTATGCTCAAAATGATCTTTATCACCTCCTGGTTCATTGAGACTGTGTTAAATGTTAACTGCTTTTCTGTCGCTCTGATCCCTGATCTCACAAAAGAGCCTATTTTACATTTTCTCATTTTAAATCTCTACTTAAAACAAGTCACAACAGTCATAAAGCATGGTGAGAAGTTCCTAGCAGAGAGTGCTGAACGAAGCCGTTAAATCACCGCATAAAGCACTTAGGTAATGAAGCAGCGGCGCAGAGACTGAACACGCTCCTGCTCCTCTTCAGACCTCATGAAGCTCTAGCAGAAAGACCGGCTGATGAAGGGTAAGTTAGATAAGAAAGCCGTTGAAGTCTATGTGGTGGCACAGTGAGTGCTGCACATGCTTTCTGGACATTAAACCTGAACCTGACACAAACAAGAGTGTATAACCACTACGCTAATTAATCCCAAACCTGATTAGAAAGCAACATTGCTCATTATTTTCCTTCCAGGCATTCAATTTAAGCACCTTAAATACTACACCACATGCTACTGTCAAATTAAATGACCAAAACCAGCCTAAACCAAAGCCTGTTTTATATCTTGGTGAATCGATTAAATCTCGTTCACTGTGTTGGGGGAAGTTACTTTTAAAAATTATGCATTACAATATTGCGTTACTTCATTAAAAAGGAAACTAATTGTGCTACTTCGTTACTTTTTATGGAAAGTAATGTGTCACTTATTGCCCACCTGGACTGGGCTTGCTTTCTTGTTTTTTTAATAACAAATAACCCAAAAGTTATTTTTTCTGTAATAGCCCTTTCTCGCCAAAAGTTGAAATTACAGTTTTTTTAAACTGCTTGCACACAAAATCTTTACACTGTCACACAATTTCTGAAACCTAACACTCAAGGAGCATAAACACACACCAAATCTGTTAAAACCTACGCTAATTCAATTTCATAAAACTCTGACAGATTTTCAATTTCACAATTCTCTGAGTAGCACACAAAAATATGGCAAAGGTGTTTGCAAATGTTTGCTTTTGAGATGTGTTTGTGATATTTTGAATGCAGTGCTTCATTTTGCAAGAGATGTGAGGCATTTTGCATTTTGTGTGAGCAATTCTTGGATCTGTGTGTAAAATTTTGAAAAAAAGAGGCAAAGTTTTGAACATGTAAGCAGTTGAAAATAACTATAATAATCCTCAGGCTGAAAGAAGTGCCTCTCTTCTAATTTATCTCAACATGGGGACAGAAGATGAATGCATAATTTATGCAGAGAATAAATGGGAAAACAAATAAACTTTGTATTACTTATTTGAAAAACAGTTACCCCGACATTGCTCATTCATGCTTTCATTCAATCTGCTATCGCCTTAGCAGTGAAACTTCATCCTTACTTCTCTCTAAAATGTGTCACATCATACAAATTCATTAGAAATCACCACATCGTAAAATACTAGCGTTTTCCTGTGAGACTGGGTTGGAAATGCTGATTTTCTCACAGATGTTCACATGCTAAAATGACCCAGTCTGTATTTCAACATAATTAGTTAAGGTTGAATCACTGCTAAATATTTTTTCGATGGTTGAGATTGCAGACCTTCACGTACAGATCTTGTTAAAATTTCGACATTGTTTTAAAGGTACCTTTTTACAACATTTCAAAATAAAGTAGTGATGAAATGGAGCAACTGATCTTGTCTTTGTATTGTGACATACAGTCAATGCTCATATAAAAAATATATAGGTTCAATTTTCATTTCATGCAGACTTTTTTTTGTTTCAACATCGAAATAACTGATATTGTTTACATTTTTATTATTATAATAATCTATTTAAATTTATCACAAACCTGAACTTGACTCATCTCATGATCATCACGTAACTATGGCTCTCTCTATTATATATAAAGTCCCGCCATTTAGTTGTGTGACGAAATACGCAAAAATTGCGTATTATATGCACACCAAACACCTGCGTATCATATCCATGCAAAAATTGCGTATTATATGCACACCAAACATGTGCGAATCATATCCACGCACAAAATTGCGCATTATATGCACATCAAACTCGGGCGTATCATATACACACAAAAAATGCGTATTATATGCACGCCAAACACGTGTGTATCATATGCACACAAAAACTGCGTATTATATGCATGCAAAAATTGCGAATTTTATTTACACCAAACTCATGTGTATCATATGCACGCAAAACTTGCGTATTGTATTTATACCAAACTCGCACGTATCATATGCATGCAAAAACTGTGCATTATATGTATGCACAAATTGCGTATCATATGCATACCAAACTTGTGCGTATCATGTACGCCAAAGTCTATTTTTGCATATCAATACCACTGAATTTTGTTTTTATTTGGTATACTATTTATATGCATTTTCATGAGACCGGGCTCAAAATTGTGCTATAAGTTTGATCGCTACATATAATCATTGCTGTTGATAGTGTTCACCGTCATGTCATTAACTAATTGCATGATTTTCACTGTACATTTCTGCCATATAGACATAAACTTGACCACTGATACTACTACTAAATATAATGTAGAAACTAAAACTTTCTGTAAAGCTGCTTTGCAACTATTTGTATCAAGAAAAGTGCTATACAAATAAGCGAATTGAATAGACAAAACATACATTTTGATTCAAAACTAATCTCAAGCTTTTAGATCAATAGAGGTTTTAAGATCAGGAGAAACATAAATTGAGCATCAGCGTTAGTTCTGGCAGGTCACGTGAGTCAAGCTTGCATCGGCTGATTCTCAGCTGATCACATCTACCTGTAGGAATACGACACCTATCATGGGTATTCCTATATAAGCTCTATTCAGTATTAATCAGCAGCTTTTCCAGCCTGCTCAGGAGCAAATCACCCTCCTCCATCCCCAACTCCTCCTTTCGCACAGTCAGAACTTGGCTTTCTGATATTCCTTGCTGAATCAGACTTCTTTCTTGAATACTATACACTTAAATAATTTAGGACATTAATGATATCTGCTTGTTCTGTTTTGTTGACCCTTGGGGGTTGTTTTTATTATTGCTGCTCTCCCTGCTCATTCATGACAGGCTGCATGGAGTTTTTGCCCAGAACAGAACCATACCCCCAAACCAAACTTTATGCTAAGTATCTGTCATTTTGACGATAGTGGTCCTGACAGAAACCCAGTCATGCATGCAAACGTATTTCTGGTTTCTATCCTGAGATTTCGGTGAGGCTCGTGTTGTTGGTTTCTCAGTGACCTTGAGCTCTGGATTCTCATAGTTTTTGGCAGAGCCGGTTGTTCCAGTCGAGTCGGCATTTGAGAAGCATCGCCCTGTCAAACGTGTGTTGTGTAAGGTGTGAACGCGTGTTTTTTTTGTGTGTGGGGGGGTCAAAGTATCAGGGTTTAAATCCCAGTGAAGATGTTTTTGGCCTTGATCACCGTCCCGATCGATTCCTGGCTGATTCACTCTCAGATATGTCTTATTTTATTATAGCTTCAGCCTTCCAGAGGCCCATTCACGCGTGATCAATACGACGGCCGGGACGGGACATATTTTTCTCATTTTTAGAGCCTTAACGCTATTTAACCGTGTCATCTGATAAATGAGTGTCCGTCCCAAAACGCTGATTTTCTATTGATTTCTCCCTCAATCTCAACACCTTTGCCCCGTCACTCCTACATTGTTTGTATGTCCAGTTATCTGCCCATATCCCTCCACCTTTCGCTGTCTGCCTCCTTTACCCACAAACCCATTCAGCTTGAAGGATTAGTGGAGGGACGTTCTTAAAACCGGCAACATTTGGACATAATAGAGCTTGAAAAGTTAATGCATTTTATGTTTAATGTTAGCAACTCTTTATGCATTTAATGTGCTTCTGATGAATTACATTTGAACATTAAAGCCTGTATTATGGCTTCTTTAAAAAGTTACAAGGTCAGTTTTTATATGAAATCATACAATTAATTAAATAATAAATAATATTTACTATTATTTAATATACTCTTTAGCAGTGTTTGGGTTACTTTGGTAACACTTTATTTAAAATTGTAATTGTTAACAATAAATTATGCATAATTATATGCAAGTAACCATAAGCCTAACCCTAACCATACAGTAAGTATATGTAGTTAATTAAAATTATTCAGTACTTAAATGTATAATTACACTGTAACTAAATAAAGTGTAACCGTTGCTTTTAAAAGTAATGGATTACAATGTAGTGTTACTCCCTTAAAAAGTAACACATTGTGTTACTATTGCATTACTTTCTCTCATCTGGGCTGGATTTGCTTGTTTGTTTTTAATATAAAAATATATTTTTGGCAAATGTAAAAGCCCTTTCACATCTTTCACAAAGGTGGTAAAGGTCAGCAGCAACGACGTTGGTTCATTAAATAAAATAAAATACATAAAGGCTATTAGGTACTTAACATATTTAATCATTACCGGTTTGTGTCATTTTCTGAGTTTGCAATTTTTATACATTTTGAGGAAAACTAAATCTGTTTTTTTGCAAGTGAATTATTAATGTGAAAAAGTAGCTCAGATTGTTTCTTGTAAATTAAAAAGTAATGTTTTACTTAGTAAAACGTAATCTGATTGCGTTACTCCTTATACTGATCATTAGTGTTGGTGTAACACCAGAGCTCACATTCAGTTTTAAAGCATGTTTTCTCATCCGGTGAAACATAGAATTTAATTTAAGAAATTACCTTGTGTAAAAGTAACGATGTCTATGATCTGTTTTGCTACATTCCTGGATATTGTGATTATAGCTCAAATCACAACGGATACATACTAGCAATGCACGGATGAGCTAAAACGTCACCCGAATCCACAGCTTCCAATAATTTATCCATCCGCCCGCACATATATTTGTGTCTGATTTAGATAACCGCACCCGACCCGCACCCGATCGTCACATTCAGGGTTTGAATCGTCATGAAAAACCCGGAAAAGTCATGCGATTTTAAAACAGCGATTTCCAAGCCAGTATCAATTTGGAAAAATATGTAAACCCAGAAAGTTTTAGAAAAGTCGTGGACCTCTATTTCACAATTCTCTGTATAAGAGAATTATGTTTAATTATGTCCCGTATTTCAGTGCGGTATTGCGCATATAGCGCATCATTCCCGCAGCTTTCAACTTTAAAATGAGAGAAATTACTGCAAAACATGTATTCAATATAGCATATATTGATTAGATGAGTAAATAAATCCACACAAACCATCAGATCAAATCAGTCATTATAAACAGCGTGAGTGATTCAGTATCAAGTCCTCTCTCTGACCTTCTCTTCACATCGACACATCTAGAGCTGAACGCTGTGTTACAAGACTTTAGCTCACGTTTCGTAGCCTGACTACGTCAGACTTTGTACTTCCGCTCAATTTCAGTTCGCTTCGTTACTCAGTCTGATAGAGCAACCAGCTCCCAGATTATCTCCGGCTCCACACCAGCCGTCCAACCAACAAACAGAGGGCGGGCGGAGAGCCTTGACGTAGATGCTAAGCGCAGAATTTACGATTGTAGTTTAGGTTAGGGAAATCTAAAAAGACAGCGGACAGCACAGGATGCTATTCGCTCTGTTGTGGAGAATATTCCCAGCATTTGCCAACTGAAGCCCGAACAAGAAGAGTGTTTGGTTCATATTTTGAATGGAGGTGATGTTGTGGCCATACTCCCGACAGGTTTTGGGAAAAGTTTAATTTATCAACTGTTACCGATCGTCAGCGAGAAACTGGGGAGGCCAAAGTCATGTGTACCGACGAAACGTGCTGCCTATCAGATTGTGCTACCAATAATATATTTTCATTGTTTTAAGGGTAAGTTTAGGGTAAGGGTAAGTGTGGACGGGTAGGTTTAGGGAAGGGGTAGGTATGGACATTAAAAAAATCCTCAAACCGCATGAATAAGATGCTGGTAGCACAATCTGATAGGTAGCATTTTTTGCTATCGATATGTGCTACCTATGTTTTTTAATGGGAGGTAGCACAATCTGAGCGGGTAGCACAATTTGTCAGAACACCGGCAAGGCAATAATTGTGATTGTGCCCCCCTTGGTTGCCCTCATGGACGATCAGGTTAAGGAGGCAGCAAAACTCGGTCTGTGTGCTGCACAGCTTGGCGTGCACATTGATCCAGAAATCATGGAGGGGAATTTCAGCCTAATTTTTGGTAGCCCCGAATCTTGGATTCTCAATCCAATATGGAGAGCTATGTTGTCATCAATCCTATACCAAGACAACCCCATCGCCATTATCGTTGACGAGGCACACGTCGCATACAAATGATGAGTTTGCTTACGCGGGTTTGGTTGTTAACTTCAACAAGTTTATTTATTTCGACATCAGCTCAATTCGAGGCGGCTGAGCCGGCGCATAACATACGTCATAACCAAACGTTATGTGAATGGCTTGCGGGTACAACAATGATTTTAAACTTCAGACAAGCACCCCTTGGATCTGTGAAATAGGTCTTGTTACAGCAGCCTATAATAAAACTGTGCCATCTGTCATTAATGTTAATCAAACAACATCAGACAGAGAAAATCCCTCGCTGCTCTTGACTAAATTATGTTTTGTTGAATAACTTTAATATGTTAGTTTACACTTTATTTGATTTCTGTAGCCTATTTAGAAAAAGTAGTTAATTTTTGCATCATTAATGATTTATCTTATCCACCCACAAATAATCAGAATGCATTTCTTTATTACCCGATCCGTGGATCATAAGCAGCGCCCGTGGATATAACCGCCCTCCGTGCATCACTAATACACACTCTACTTGATCTGTTCCTGCATTATTAATGCTAAATTAAAGCCACCGCTGTCTCCTGTCTTGAGCACAGTAATACATATTGATCCTTTCATTACCAAAGAACCTCAATACAGTTCTTTACATATTGCTGAGGCATTCTGGGCGAAACTGCAAATACACTGATTTAATCACACGTGATGCAACAACAACAACAACAACAACAAATTAAGCTCTGATGAGCTTTATTTGTCACATACACAATTATACAGAGTATAATGAGGAGTGAAATGTGTTCTCTGCATTTAACCCATCCAAGTGTACACACTTGGAGCAGTGGGCAGCCGACTGTGCAGCAGTCGTGGACTTCCCGCCGGAGCCGGGATTCGAACCCACAACCTTAGGTTACCTCGGGTCTCAAGTCGAACGCTCTATCCACTAGACCAACGACTGATGATGCATGTCATACGTTCCCCGAGTCAAAGTGCCGCTGATCAATTCGGACATTGTGTGAACCAAGGGTTCAAGGTTCAAGGTTCAAGGTTTCTTTATTCGTCACATAATAAATTATACAGGTTGTAATCAGAAGTGAAATGTAAATAAAATCAGGTTCGCTCAGTGGACAGTGCAAAAGAATAAAAATAAAAATTATATATAAGTAACACAACACAAGAGCATATATATAGGTAAAAAAAGAGAAATAAAGAGTAAAATGTGCAATCGAATAAAAAGTGCAAAGCAAATAAGATGTGCAAAAACAGTATATTGGGACTTAATAAATAGTAATATGAACAAGAGGGATGTGCAAGAGGGATGTGCAAATGGGTTGTACCGGGTATGTACACATAGCAGCAATACGGATGATGAGAATATGAATGTTTTACAGTTAATAATGAGTCTTGTAAGTGTTTATGAAACTGGGTTTGTGTTAAGGAGACTGATGGCCTGAGGGAAGAAGCTCATCCTCAGTCTCTCAGTTTTTGCCATCATGCTCCTGAAGCGCTTGTCAGATGGCAGTAAACAGAAAAGATGGTTACCGGGGTGAGTTGAGGATTTTAGCAGCCCTACTTTTGCAGCGTGTGAGGTGGATGTCCTGCAGAGAGGGGAGACCAGACTCTGAGATGCGCTCAGCTAAGCGCACGACTCTCTGCATAGCTTTGCAGTCCTGGTTTGAGGAATTACCATACCACACTGAGATGCACTGAGTCAATACACTTTCTATGGCCCCTGAGTAGAAAGTTTTCAGGATTGTTGGTGAGACCCTGAATTTCCTCAGCTGTCGCAGATGGTACAGTCTTTGCCTGGCTTTCTTAACCTGAGTCTGAATGTGTGTAGTCCATGTCAGGTCCTCGGAGATGTTTACACCGAGGTACTTGAAGCTACTCACCCTCTCCACAGGGGTCCCACTGATCATAAGAGGGGTGTAGGGCCGCTGCTGTCTCTTCCTGAAGTCCACGATCAGCTCTTTAGTTTTGCTCACGTTCAGAGAGAGACAGTTGTCCTGGTACCATGATGTGAGTCTCTCCACCTCATCCAAGTATGCGGCCTCATCATTGTTGTTAATGAGGCCCAGAACCACAGTATCATCAGCAAATTTATTGATAGAAGTGGAGCTGTGAGATGACACGCAGTCATGGGTGTATAGAGAGTAGATTAGGGGGCTCAGGACACAGCCCTGTGGGGCTCCTACGTTCAGGGTGATGGAGTTGGAGGTGAACTGGCCGACTTTCACCACTTGTGGTCTGGCGGTGAGGAAATCTTGAATCCAGTCACAAAGTGAAGAGGTTATGCCGAGGTCTGAGAGTTTAACAGCCAGCTTGGTGGGGACTAAAGTATTAAAAGCGGAGCTATAGTCGATGAAAAGCAGCCTTACATAGTTGCCATTTGTGCTGTCAATGTGTGCGAGGGACGAGTGCAGGACCTGGGAGATGGCATCATCAGTAGACCTATTTGGCCGATAGGCAAACTGAAGAGGGTCCAAAGTAACAGGAATAGAGGAGCAAATGTGTTTCTTTAAAAGTCTCTCAAAAACCTTCATGACTGTTGATGTGAGGGCAACTGGACGATTGTCATTCAGGCAAGAGGGTTTACTGTTCTTAGGCACAGGGATTATGACAGATTTTTTAAAGAAGGTGGGAACAACAGAGGTAGCGAGGGACTCATTAAATATGGATGTAAACAAACCAGCAAGCTGATCAGCACAGGACCTCAGAATGCGGCCAATAATCCCATCAGGTCCTGCTGCTTTCCTGACGTTCACTCTCCTTAGTTCCCTCCGAACCTCGTCCTCTGACAGGGTGAATACATGATCGCTGCTCTGTCTGCTGCTTCCTGACGCGCTGATCAGCAGAGTCGCGCCGCCATTGCATTCAAAGCGGCTGTAGAAGGTGTTTAGCTCTTCGGCCAGCAACGGATCTGCTCTCACCTCTGCGGAAGAGTTGTTTCCAGAGGAACAGATGGTCTTCAGTCCCTGCCACATGCGTCAAGAGTCATTGAGCAGGAAATGTGACTCAATTCTCTCCCTGTACCGGCGTTTAGCGGCTCTAACTGCCCGTCGGAGAGTGTAGCACGATGCCTTGTACTCACTCATGTTTCCTGACAGAATACCGGCGTTGTATGTGGCAGTACGATGGTTAACCGCATCACGGATTGTTCTGTCCACCCACGGTTTCTGATTGGAGAATGTCCTTATTTTTACCGTTTCAGTGGCCTGTTCGGTTAGCGTGTTGACAAAGCTCAATGCTACCTCTGTGAATTCGCTGACGTCAGATGAACTCGCCCGGAACATGTCCCAATCGACGTCATCAAGAGCCGCCTGTAGCGTAGCTTCAGAGTGGGAGGACCAGCGCGTCACTTCCCTCTCCACCGGGGGGTCCTGAACGATCCTTTGTTTGCATTCCGGTGTGAGGAAAATGGCGGCATGGTCCGATTTCCCAAAAGCCGGCAGTGAGTGGGCTTTGTAGGCATTTTTGAGCGGAGTGTAGCAATGATCGTGTGTATTCAGTCCTCTGGTTGGACAGGATATATGCTGATGAAAGTTCGGCATGACCTTCTTGAGGTTGGCTTTGTTAAAGTCCCCGGCGATGATGAAGGCAGCGTCAGGATGTTTGTTGATATATCCGCTGAGCACATCGTGGAGATTGGACAAAGCCAAGCTAGTATCTGCCTGTGGTAGAATGTAGACAGCAGTAACGACGATTGATGAAAATTCCCGGGGCAGATAGAATGGGCGGCAGATAATGAAGAGATGTTCTAGATGAGGCGAGCAGGAACACGACAGAATGGAGATATTTCTGGGGTCACTCCATTTCTTGTTAATCATGAAACACACCCCACCACCTTTGGTTTTTTCTGGCCTCGGCTGTTCTGTCCATCCGTAAAACAGAAAAGTTATCAGACGGCGTTACAGCGGTGTCCGGGACCGTCAGCGTGAGCCATGTTTGGTCAAACAAAGGATGTTACAGTCCCTAATATCCCATTGGAAACTTATCCTGGCTCACATAATCATTGCAGACGTTACACGTATAAAAAGAGAAGTAAAAATGGGTAAAAAAACACATAAAAGCACAATTCTGAGTGGAGCTAATTCACAGGCGACTGAACTCAGCAGCGCCACCGGAAGTTTTTCCAGGGGTCATCAAACTTGATCCTGGAGGGCCGGTGTCCTGCAGAGTTTAGCTCCAACTTGCCTCAACACACCTGCCTGGAAGTGTCAAGTATACCTAGTAAGACCTTGATTAGCTGCTTCAGTTGTGTTTGATTAGGGTTGAGCTAAACTCTGCAGGGACTCCAGGACCGAAATTGGTGACCCCTGGTGTAAACTGAACAAAATTTACCCCGAGCGGATTTCTCAAAAATGCATTTGCCAAATTTATAAATCTCTATTAATGCTCATCAAGAGAAGAATTTAATCTCTTCTCTACAAGTGAATATCTCTGAATACCTGCCGCAGAACCATAAACACACATTATGTATTCCAATAACAGCACCCCGCGTGGGTTTTATGAGACCTTTCAACCCTTATGTAATGGGTTAAGTGATAAAGTGACATTTACTGCCCACTTGCCAGGTTACACACGGAGAGCACAGAGCAATAACACGCTGCCGGTGGGGCAGACCATCCATTAACACGGACTGCAGAACAAAGTGCGGTCTATTGCAGCACTGGACCACTAAACCAGCAAACCAGACCAGACCGAAAACCAGCGGAGGTTGGCTCAACACACATGTTTTGTTCTGCATTATGAAGAGTGTGGGACTGTCGTAAAATAAAGAAATGTGTGTCCAGACCTGGTTCTGTCTTTTGGTTGCTGATTGGATTTTGACATGTGAAATGTGGCAGATGCAAGTGAGCTTGCAGTGAGAAAGCTGCAAGATTAAAACAAATAAAAATACTATTTTTGGCTATTCCTGTAATGTTTTTTTTTTGACATTCTGCATCGGTGGTTCTCAACCAGAGAGCCTCGGCAAACCTCCAATTAATACATTTATATACC